>APFE031200477.1:166276-183336 GCA_000404065.3 Pinus taeda | reverse complement strand
TAAATATGCATTACATTACATTGATTTTGTTTTTATTAAGAATATGCATGTTACATAACGTAATGCATATTGCATATTCTTAATAAAAACAAAATCAATGTAATGTAATGCATATTTAATAATAAAACATAATATTGACTCAATTAAAAAAAATAAACCGATTTGATTCAATTCAATTCGCTATATTACAATATAACATATGCATATTACATTAAAATAAATTTAATAATAAAACATAATGTTGACGCAATTAGAAAAATAAATCTATTCAATTCAATTCAATTTGTTATATTGTAACAATAAAACAAATTGAAATCGATTTGATTCAATTCTATTTGTTATAGTGTAAAAATATAACAAATTGAATTGAACCAAATCAGTTTATTTTTTTCACTGACACTCAATATTATGTTTTATTATTGAATTTATTTTAAGGTAATATGCATATTCTTAATAAAAACAAAATTACAATATAACAAATATGGTGGAATCAAATCGATTTATTGTTTTTATTACTTTTACTAATTGAGTTAAGATATTTTTTTGTTATTAAATTTATTTATTTTAATTTTGTTTTGGGCCCAGAGTTTACTTGAGTAGTTAAACTACCATCTAGTTGAAAATCTTCGAGTGGAAGATTTTGGCTAAAATATCTTGGTCTCGTCTTTATCGGTGAGAGTTATATCTCCACTTTTGGGTTGGGAAGTTTGGGTTGGCTCTGGTTAGCCATTATTCCTTTAGTTTGAGAGTTCCTTTTTCTATTTCATAGCATTAGTTGAAGGTTCTATTGTCGAAGGGTGAGTTGTTAGTTGTACTCGTTGGGAGTCAGAGCGCACCATTAGTAGCCTGTTTTTTATTTCTTTTTGGCTTTCTGGTGGGGTGGCTAATATTTTCAAACATGATTTCCATATCAACTTAAGATATTAATCAATATATTTTGTTGGCTCTGAGTGTTTTGTACGTCTTTTATATCATCATTGTAGAGACAGTTAGGGAGGCCAAGCGGCGATCCATCAAGGATTGCTCTATTTTCTATATTTTGGATCATGTGGGTTGTTTAGTGTGTTGACCTCCCATCCCTAGTTTTTTGTTACTTCACATGATGTTGCCCTATCCTGTCTGTAATACTTAGGAAGTGGCCTCAACTCATCAAGAAGGGATTGTGAAGAGGCTATTTCATTTCAAATACCTAGTTTTTACTCAACCCTACAAGGACTTCCGTTGGTGTTGTGGGTGTTTCTGGTGGTGATGTCCCAAATGACCTAGTGTTATCAGCATTCAACCTATACTTTTCGAAGTGTGGGCTTGTCGTCACTATATCAATTCGATAGTTGGGTGGTTTTTCGTTCTTGTTTTGTTTGGTGGCCCATTATTCTGCCTGTTTTCTCTCATCGTGTTTAGTAAGTGCAATTACATTGTACTAATCTTGTGGTGTACGAGGGATCTGCTTCCTATTTGTAGAATCCTCTATTCCTGGGGGGGTGGGGGGGTTGGCTCGTCTAAGTCCTTTTGTGCCCTCGGGATTATCCTCTCGCGGTATTTGTGTTGGACATGTACTCTTTGGATGTTAGAAATTCCTTTATGGTGGTGATTTTGTGACCAAAATACCCGATTGATATTTTTGAGAAGTTCTTTAACTTTGTCTGACATTTATTCTTGGATTCAACAATGATTTGGTACATTTATATCTCTCTTGATTTGGGTGTTTGTCTTGGTGGTTTGTCATTCCTTACCTAACATGACTTCATCGGGAGAAAAATCCATTGATCTGAAGGTTCTTATACAAGCCATGCTGGAAGCTAAGGTGGCATACACTAAATAGCTAACTTCAGACAGACTAGTTGAGGGTTGTTCATCTAGTAGATCTGACTCTTCAGGATCTCATCATTTACATAAAAAAAGCATGGGGTCATCCCTCAAGTTGTCTCCTTCCAATTTTCTTTGATGTCATAAAAAAATGTTGTTAAAATAACCTTGGAGATGAAGTTTCTCAGTTTTGGCCATGATGTCCTCTCAGATTGTGTGGTGAGCCTACAACAGCACGCTCTGGTGGGGCATTGGATGTTTTCTGATATGGAAGAATTTGAAATGTGAGCATGGGAAAAGAAACATTGGTCACTTATTATGAAATACTCACCTAAGATTGTATTTTGATGAATGACTAGTTCGAGATATATTTATTACACAAGGACAATGCTAAGTAGATCTTGTTTCACCTTGGGTCTATGGTCGTAGTTTCTTACAGCTCCACAGATGGTATATTGGTTTCAATCCTTTATCTCAGACTCCATGTTCTCAATGTGTGTGGGTTAAGCTCACTTGGATCCAAATTTAATTCTAGATGCATATGGTATTTAAAGAGATTGGAAAATCTATCAAATGTTTTGTCTATATGGATGCCAACATTTTGGGATCCAAGGAAAAAAGGATTGCTTGGACATTGGTTGAGGTTAATTTTTTGGGTAGCCTCCCTAAAAATATTGAATTGGAGTGGAAATCCATTAAAATCAAACAGAGGTTGGATTTTTGGGGTATTCCTTTTTTATGTCTTCTCGGCCACCGCACAGACCATCTCATGGATCATTTCCCTTGTAAGTCCTGAAGTCAGTTAGGTGGTTTGCAATGGAAGTCCGTTTGAGATCATCGTTCAAAGAAATCTCATGATCCTTCAACCCTCTGCAAAATCTAAGGTAACTCACATCCCTTTGTCTCTCATTTAGATTTGGGTCCTCTGTTACACGTCATTTTATCGCATTAGGAAAATGACCATTGATTTGGATCTCTCATTATCCACAAATGTGTAACGGAGCATTCCCCTGTAAATTTTGAATCTAAACCATCCCAAAGAAAGTGGAATTCCTGGATCCCATAGTACAAAACCTTTTTTTTGGCTACCCTCACAGTTCGCTAGTTGATTTTTGCATATACGTAGAGAAGACCATTAAAAATTGTGCATAAGTACGCATTTTCTTCCCCTATGGCCTGCGAACATGACTTAAAGATTGTAAAAATAAAAATTAAAGTCTAGAAGCATTATTGGTAGCATTTATCCCAACCAACAAGCTTCAAATGGGTGCCTATTCAGTATTTATCCCTCCCATCATGGAGTAACTCCCCTTCCTTTGTGGAACCTCTATCCCACTGATAGTGGATATCATCCCTAGGGGAATGGATCCAAAACTTCCCATTCTTGGCCTATAAAGATACTATAGGTTTGAGGATTGGGTGAGGACTGTTGGAAGTAGGTTTATGCTGTTGAGATTAGGTTGGAAGGATTTTCTTGCAAGGGAGAGGGTTGGAGATTGTAGAAGGGACTTGCAATAGCAAGTCTATATGGTTGTAAGGCTTTTCTCGAGCTTTATGAATATAAAAGCAATTGTTATTTCTCAATTATATCTTCATTGATTTAATTTGTAGGACTCCTTGATCACCTACATGGATTTTGGTTGCATATTGATTAGTTTATGATATATAATTTGTTAATTAGTCCATTATTTATTTGATTATATTTTGTATGCTTTGATCTCTTTGTCTCTTCCTTTGCTGATCTCTTTCAAGATAGTATGAAGAAGTTGTCAGGAGTAACAAGAGGACGTCTAAAGCATTGAGGAAAGAATGGTCAAAAGCTTTGAGGGACTTCATCAATCATTTCGTTAAATCGGTAAGATACCTCTGTCATTCTATTTGATTTCAATCAATCAGAGTCTAGAGAAAGGTAGCAGTTCTTGTTTCTTTTTTACTAGTGTTCTTTGAAGTCTAGGGAGATCGCTCTTGTCCGCAAGAGGGATAAGTCCACATAAAATCCTTTGGAGCAGATCCCTTCCTCTTCTCTAATGCCCCCTCTTCACCTATCCTTATAGATGATTGTGAGGATGTGGATTCTCTTATTCCCTCGTCTCCCCCAGCACCTTCGCATATATACATGTTGGCTTCTGGTGCTCCAACTCCCTCTAACGAGACCCTAATTTTTGTTTCCTCTTCGATCCCTAACCTTTGCAAGCCCGCACATCCTCATGCTCCCACCTCACCTTCCTCTCCACTTTTTCCTCATTTATGAGGGGTCTCTCTCCCACCAGGCCTAAAACGTGAAGATGACTCTATTTGAAGGGCATGCAGGTTGAATGGCATACCTAGTCCATCACAGGTAGAGGTTTGTCTGATTGAATCATCCCCACATAATTTTTTGGGTAGTGACATTGACTTCCTTATGAAAAATCTAGCCGTAGACCTTGTTGCGTTTACTATCTATAAGGTCGATGACCCTCATATTTCTCCCTCTGTCAGGTTGGCTTCTACTCTTAACATTACAATCAGGAGAAATGGGGAAATGGCAGTATACACTTTCACGGGAAGCCCCCTACTAAGTATTTACATGATGATCTAGATTATGCCCTCTAGGATATCCCTATTATATCTTTTATTGACTCTCGAGATCTTAGAGCTTCTACGCTTAGCACCGTGGTGGTGTGATGAAAATTCTCTCTCTCAATTTTCAAGGTCTGTGGGATACCTCCAAAACATTATCCCTCAAACACCTGATCGAATGTTCTAGCCATTTGTAATTTTTTTTCAAGAGTCTATGGCCTTAAAGGAGAAGGAAAATGAATATTTCTTGTCTATTTTTATGGGTTGGTTTCTTGTTGTTACTAACTCATGTGGTCTTTCAAGTGGCTTAGTGACTCTTTGGAACCCATGTCAGGTTAATTTTGAAGCTTTCAAGTGTTTTATGAGTATTTTTTTGACTGGATTCATCGAGGGAATTTCAACCCACATTCATTTCTTAAATCTTTACACACCATGTCATGAAAGGAGGGGATTTTGGGAGAGTATGGAGGCTATTAATCTAGTGAATACTGGGTCCATGGTCATTGCTATAGATTTTAATGCCACAATTGCTAGTGATGAAATTTAGGTACCCCCCCAGTAAAATTGATCCCCTTGGCTCCTTTCTAGACCATATGTTTGAGGAAAACCATTTACTAGACATGTGGCCCGACCTTATTTTTTCAATGGCAGGGCAGGCTAGGAGCACATCGACAAAAGACTTGACAAATTCTTGGTGCAGGGGAATCTATTGGAGCTATTTGGTAACATGAGATCTTGGGTAGCTCAGACCAAGGTATCTGACCACTACCTGATTATATTACAGTGGATAAGGGAGGATATTGAGAGGGGTATCCCATTCAAATTCAATAGTATGTGGCTACAGATGGATTCTTTCAGCTCTCTGGTAAATGAAATTTGATCCTTGGGAGATAATATGGATAACATATCTGCTATGGATATGTTAACACAAAAACTAAGTCTCCTTAAGAAGGTGGTGTGCAAATGGGAACAAGAGGAAAAGGAAAAAATGAAAAGGGACCTAGATCATACTTGTGCTGAAATGGAGCTTCTCAGTCAGTTGATGGACCTTGCCTCCCCTTCAGAATCATGATTAAAATGTAGGAATTGGAAAGGTTAAAAATTCATATTCTTATTTTTTAAGAGGCCTCCTGGTGCCTCAAAAGTCAAGCCATTTGGATCCGAGAAGGCAAACGTCCTAGTCCAAATGGTTGGACTATAGAAATTTTCCTACATTTCTTTGATATTATGGGACAGGACCTTCTCAACATGATTGAATAATCCCAATTAGGTAGTCAAGTCTCTGGTGTTATTAATTCCACCTTTAGTGCTCTAGTTCGAAATTATTCCCACCCCAGTTCCTTCTCTAACTTTCACCCAATCTCCCTCTTTAATATCACTTACACGTTGATATCTAAATTCATTGCTAATTGGGTAAAGGGGTTTTTTTCATCCTATATCTCTCCCAAGCAATTCAGTTTCCTTTCTAATTGTCATATTCATGATGTGGTCACCTCGGCTCAAGAGTTCCTGCACACTATGCACACAATGAAGAAAGAAGAAACCATTATGAAACTAGATCTTCGTAATGCATACAATTGTGTTGAGTGGACATATATATGCTTGATTCATTCTAAGATTAGGCTCTCTATTCAAAATATTACATGGATCATGGCATGCGTCTCTTCAGCTAATTTTGCGGTATTAATTAATGGTTATTCATCAACTTTTTTCTTAGCGTCGAGGGGTCTTCGCCATGATGTTAATTGTCTCCATTATTGTTCATATTGGTTATGGATGGTATTAGTTTTAAGATCAAGGAGGCACGATCTCTTGGGACTTTCAAGGGTTTCAGGTATCCCATTCCATTTTGGTGAACACCTATTTTTGTGGATGATGCATTACCTTTTAGACAGGTTTCATGGGAATAGTGGCAAGTTTTTTATCGCATTTTGAATCGTTTTGAACGTACCTCGGGTTTGATAATGAATGGTAGAAAATCAAGCCTATTGCATTCCTCTACAAATATAGATGTTATCTATCGAATTTCCTGTTTGTTTCAGGTTGATGTTTCACAAATTGAGGGAGGATTGTCTCACTTGGGTTTTAAATTGAATCCTAACAACTACAGGGTTGTGGATTAGAGATGGATCACAAAGAAGTTTCAGAGGTGCATTTCCCTACAGGCTCATCGCTAGCTCACATTGGGAGGTTGTTACATTCAGCTCCAATCTATATTACAAGAGATGTCAGTATAATGGTTTCATCTCTTTTTTATTCCTTATTAAATAATTAACAAAATCAAATCCATCATGGCACATTTTCTTTTGTCTGGGAACAAAGGGCTTAGAAAAATACACCTGGTGAACTTTGAATCTATTACAAAGGAAAAATATATTGGAGGATGGGGCATCCTCGATCTGAAGAAATTTGGCTAGGCATTATTGACAAAGTCCCTATGGCAGGCTTTATTTGGTAGAGGCATTTGGCAGGATATTATAGTTGAGAAGTATCTCTGGTATCCCATTTTCTTAGACTAGTACAGAATAGGAATGATTGGGGCTACAAAGGGCTCATACATTTGGATGAGTTTCATCAAAATCAGTAAATAGTTGCTTGAAATGATGCCCTTGTCTTTTGGGAGGGGTGGCAAAATCATATTTAGAAGGGATTTCATTTTGGGAATTGGTTATTTTCATCATCTCAATATTGATCTGATTAATGGATTACATTCAAGTGTCATTCTATTTTTAGCACAAACTATTTCTCAATGGAAGTTGTCATACTCGGTATGGAAGAGCGTGGAGGACCTTGGTTTATAAATTGAACTAGCAACATCTTGGCGTAATCTCATCTAGAAGTTCCACTTGGCAGGTTTCATGAAGGACACAAGGGATTCATTGGTGTGGAATGGAGCTATGAAAAAAGACGTGGTCATGGTTTCATACATTTATAAATTTATTTCAAATCAAGTACCTCTCAGCGTTAACAAATGTGGGTTCAGGATGGTTTGGAGGTGGCAGGTACCATTATAGCTGGCCCTCTTCTACTAACTCAATTTGAATAATAATATTTTAACCTAGGATGACCTGCACAAACGGGGTTTTCTTGGGCTTGGGCGATGTATTTTTTGTCTTTCATATCTAAAAAGCGCAAAACATTTGTTTGTCATATGCCCCTTCTCAGTGGAAGTTTTAGGAAGTATACTGAAACAAGTACCTGGCTATCTTTGAAAACAAACCTCTCTTTATTTCCAATATTGTTTCAAAAACCTTGGCCTGGTATTCAATGGGGATGACTTCATCTTAGGCTGATTATTCACCCAAGACAGTTCCCCCCCCCCCCCTTCCAGTGGTCTTTCCTGCAAGGTTCCTCAATGGTGCTACACATGGTGGTAGATGTGGGTGTGGGGAATGGCTGTGGATTAACGCTTGTATTCACATTCTTCTTTATTGGAATGGATGATTGGGTTTGAATTCAAAGGCAAAGTTAATGACACTATTGGGGTTGTTGGTTGTTTCCAATTATCTCCATTTATCGAACCTTTTGGTGTATGGAGACTTAATACCCATAATTGAAGTTGTGTCAGGGAGATCCTCCTTCTCGGTGCCCAATCTTGGTGGATGCATGGACTACACAAGGTCTCTTCTTGGCTTATTTGATAACATTTCTCTCACACATTTCTACAAGGAGCGTAATGGGGTGGCGGATGGACTCTCCAAACAAGGTTTGGTTTTTGTTGTAGGTTTAATGCATTTCATATTTATGGTTGAAGGAAAGGTGATGGAGGAGGGTAATATGGAGCTACCATAATTTTTTATGGGCCAAGTTGTTTTGTGTTGTTACATGAATCTCTTGATTATCTTGTTACTTGTATAAAACCCGACTTTGGATTTTTTGCAGTACTTACGAACTGGTTATGAGTATCTTTTGACATATATTAGTGATCTCTTGCTTCCTTTGAAGTTGGAATGTTGTTCTGAACCTATCATTATGATCACGCTTTTTTTATGTGGATAATTTTTGAAAACATATGTATTGGTTTTTGCTTATATATATATATATATTATATATATATATATATATACCTTATTTAAAAATATGCATGTCACATTAAAATAAATTTAATAATAAAACATAATGTTGACTCAATTAAAAAAACAATAAACATATAAACATTAAAAATATACATATAACATTACAATGAATTTAATAATAAAACATAATATTATTCAATTAAAAAAGTAATAAAAACAATAAATAATTTTTTTAAACAATTTCAAGAAAGAATGTGATTTTTTGTTGTTTAAAATGCATAAATGGATTTGTCACCCTCTGAAAAGCCTATGGTGCACTCAAATTATACAGATTAAACAACTTAAACTCAAGCTTTAAAAAATCTTTAGATTTGGGTTACAATTAACGAGAAAAAAAAGTCGTGAAAAAATGTCATTTCTTCTCTAAGTTCGATTATGCCTTTTGTATTTATTAAAAATATGCATATGGCATTAAAATAAATTTAATAATCAAACGCGTAGACCTTAAGGTATCAATGTGATTTTTCCTGAATATTTTTGCTTAAATCATAAATCACAGAAGCCTCCAATCTCAATGTTACTCTATTAAAAAAGTAATAAAAACAATAGATTAACTGGATTCAATTCAAATTTGGTATATTGTAATTATGTTTTTATTAAAAATATGCATATCACATTAAAATAAATTAAAATAATTATTTATGTTTATAAGTATGATATTTTAGAATATTTAATTTTATTTTCTTTTTGCTGATGGCTTCTTATTTTAACTTAAGTGGATAAGGATTTGTTAGTTTTTTTATTTTTCTAATTGAAGACCTAGATTGATTCTCAAGGGAATATGCTCAGCATATGCTTAGTTTTAATGCTTATCAAGAGTTGTAGTGTATTAAAGGGTTTGTTAAGTTGCATTGACTTTTAATAAATTTAAAAAATTATATTTGTGGCACATGGGTGGCTCCCCGCCCATCAATTTCCTAGGGATTTGAGATTATTCTAATTCTAATAAGTTCCTCCATGATAAGTTCCTCATCATTATTTATAACATTCATTTATATATAAACAAAATTTATTTAGAAAAATGGTCCATTACTTTTAATAAATTTAAAAATTTAGATTCGTGTAAGGTGGCTCCCACCCACCAATTTCCTAGGGATTTGAGATTATTCCAATTAAGTTCCTCCATGATAAGTTCCTCATTCTTATTTATAACATTCATTTATAATTCTTTTTTTCTTAAGTTAAAGTTGACCCATAACCTTTTTCTCCCAAGGAAAAATCCTAATTTTCATTATGATAAAGGATGAAAATTACATGTTATATGGTTCATAGATAACTAGACAAAAAGTGGTGATTTTACATATCAGTCGCATCTGTTCAATACATCCAAACAATAACAAAAATTAAATACATCATTACAAAAGGATAACATTGTTTTATGTATAGAGTCCAATAGGAATGAGTTTTGTATGATATCAGAAAGAGATGATGGAAAACAGTGACAGTGGTCTAGATGTTGCAAAAAGGATCAAATATCAAGATCAATCATGTAAGTCCACATATGGTTGTTGATTCTCAATGAAAGGTAGGTAATATTATTGATATTGATCAGTGTTGTTGACTTCTGTCACATGCCAAGTACCAAATGTCTATTGTGTGCCTTATTTGGATAGCTAATATGAAATATGGTTCTGCTCCCTGTAAATGTGATGACCAAAGATGGAATCAAAATGATATTTGAGGATAAATACTTCACCCAATAAACTTCTAAGAGTGTGTGTGTGGCAGGTGGATTATGATGTGATCCAATCGATCACCACTTTGGAGTCACCAAATATTTGAAGTTGGGTGCACTATTTCTCAAGAGTGAAAGTAGAAGTTTAAGACTAAGTAATTCTGCAAAATTGTTGGTGCATCATCCCAATCTAGATTTTAGATTGAAAAAGTGAGAATCAGTGAGATATAGGACAACCCCTCTACCACAAAGACCATGTTGTCAGGATCCGTCAAAATATTCCCAGGGGAGAGAGTGTTTGATGTGTTATGTGGTTACATTACGTGGTACTATTGAATTTTCATCATCCGGGAGTAGAGAGAAAATTGTTGTAACTTGTGTCACGGTGCGATATGGGTTCAAAGGGGTGTCATGGAAGATTTTCTTATTTCGCCCGATACAAATACCCCATCACGCAAGTAGGGGGATGTTTTTAATCTTATTTGAAGATGATCCTTTCCACCAATTTTCCCATTCTTGTAATAGGGATCTACCCATCCATGTAGTTAAAATGGGTAGACCATGGTATATGGATTTCCATACCATATCAACAATTGGACAAATAAAAATAAATGTTCTATGGTTTCCTCCGATCGAAGACATAACGCACACCATGAGGGTCTGCAGAAAGAACGCTTCTTCATATTTTCCCTAGTAGGTAATTTATTCTCCAATATACACCAAAATAACATCCAAACTTTTTCCGGCCCCTTGAGATTCCATAGGTATTTCCACCACCAACAGAGAGTGTCGAGTTCCTTTGATCTAATGGTGATGAGGTATCCATCTTTTGGTGAGTAGGTGCCATGTTTAGAAAGAGCCCATACTAGTTCGTTTTCCTGATCATTTAATCAGATGTGTGATGAAGACAGAGCACTAAGATAGTTTCCCCACACCTCGTGCCACTGCCTTGGGATTTGTAGCTCCTCTGTAGAGAGATAGTGTTGTTCCCACATGTCCAACTGAACTGGGTCCCTGATCTGATTTAAGAATTTGATTATGTGTAATGAAAGGAAGGTAACCAATTCCGGAAGGAGGATATATTTGTTCTCGCAACCTAACCATGGGTCAACACTAATGTGTACATGGCGTCCAGAGCCAATGTGCCATTCTAGCCCCGCAGTAATGAGCAAAAAATATTTAAGTAGGACATTCCAAATGGTGGATATATATTAGCTTTCAATTCGCTGGGGAGCCAAATCCAATCCTTAATTGACAGGGGAGAGATATATTTCTATTGAGCCACTTCAGTTTAGAGGTTATTCATTGTAAATAATCGCCATCCAACCTTAGCAGCCAAGGCCCGTGAAAAGAAATGGAGGTCTTTTAAGCCCCAACCCCCCCATTCTTTTGGAAGGGAAATTTTGTCCCATATAATCCAAGCGAAAATTTGTCCCTCCTTTGGCCTCCGCTAAAGGAAACCATAGAATATCATTTTTATAATGTTAAGGACTCCTTTGGGATCCAAGAAAGGGACATCCAAAACAACGAAGTGGCTTCAATAACCGATTTTATGAGAACAAGCCTCCCTTCTCTAGAAATCCACTTGTGGCACTAGGATTTTATTTTCTTTTAAATTTTGGCCACTATCCACATCCAATCTTTCTTTCTATAGTCATTAGGTTTAAGCTAAAAACTGAGATATTTAATCTCGTCCTCGAGATATTGCGAGCATGATTAATTTCAATATCAAAACATTCATAGCAAGTAATAGTGGATTTTTCTAATTTGGAGACATCCATGTAGCAATACAAATGTGTCAAGGATAGATTTGAATGCATCCACATCACCAAGTGAGCCATATAGGAAAATAAGAACGTTGTCCACGAACAAGAGATGTGAGAGGAGAGCATTTACCTCTATGTGAATAACTTTGAGAATACCCCGCCTGATAGCACTGACCATTAGTCTTCTAAGTCCATCCATAATCAGCAAGAAGGGAAAGGGGGAGATTGAGAATCCTTGCCTGAGTCCTTGTTCAACATGGAATAAATTGGAGGCAACACTATTAATGAGTACGACAAAGGACACTATGGTAATACAACACATGATCCATTTGATAAAAGATATATGAAAGGCCAGATGGGTGAGAAGAAGCCTGATGTACAGCCAATGAGCTCTATCAAAAGCCTTTGAGAGGTCAATTTTGAGGAGCATTCCTTTTAGTTTCATAATATTGATGTTGTGAAGGCCTTCTTGAGCAATCCCTATGGCTTCATGGATTTGTCAATCTTCTAAGAAGGAAAATTACTCCTTTGATATGTGACGAGAGAAAATTGGTCGTATTTTATTGGCAATGATCTTGGCTATGATCTTGTATATCACATTGCACAAATAAATCAAACGATAGTCCACAAAAGAGGATGGGTCATCAAATTTTGGGATAAGAAAAATAAAATTTGAGTTGAAAGCATCATATAGTTGGCCAGAGGTTTGACATTCCTCTACAATAGCCAATGGTTCCCGTCCAATAAGCTCATAAAATTTGAGGTAGAATTCAATGGTTTATACATCAGCGCCAGGGCTTTTATATTTTTTGAACCACCATAGTACTAATTCTAGTTATTCTAGGTAAACAGCCTGCTGAAGTTATTCATTATCTTCATCTGTGACAAACTTAGGGAATTCTTAAGAAATATGCATGATTTCTCCAAGGGAGGCTTGACAGGGAGCTATGAATAGCTATTGAAAATGATGGACACCCAATCTGGCCAAGTCCTTGAAATTTGATGTTGTGTATCCAATGTCATCTTTTAGGGACCAAATGGTGTTCTATGCCTTCCTTGCCTTTGCATATTGATGAAAAATTTATGTATTGTCTTCCCCTGCCTAGAGCTAGGTGGCCTTGCTCTTGAGTCTCCATGTTTCTTCTCTAGCTTCTAAGATCCTTCTCTTCTCCATTTCCAATTTAATAAGATGGATTTTTGTATCATGAGTCAGATATCCCCGACCCTCAAGTCATTCCATTCTTTCCAATTCAGCTTCAATAATCGTTAATGCATACTCATCTCATATGCATTTCCATTTTAGCCACTCAAGATTTTTCCTTTTTAATTTTTTTCAAGTTCTTGTTGAATTGTGAAGCCATAGATTGATTCTCCTGTTGCTCACACCTCCTCTAGTTTTTAGTCACTATCTTTCGAAATTCTTCCTCTTTGATCTAGGTAGAGTTGAATTTATAGGGGGCCTAGGCTTGTCAAAATGGCCAGCCAATTGTAGATAAATGGGATGGTGGTCGGACATCCCACCTTGACCTACCCATTGCCTAAAATAGGATAGGTGCTTCAAGAAAGATTCCTTAATCAAGAATTGGTCCAACCTGCGTGCAATAGATTCATCCCCCACCCTATGGTTTCTCCAAGTCAAGAGATTCTTCACCATATCGATACCAATGAGATGATGAGTATCCAAAATTAAAGAAAATAAATCAGATAGGGAATCCTCTTGTGCTCGACTACCCCAGAATTCAGCCCTTCCAATGGAAAAATTCATGTCTCCTCCGATAATAAGATTGTCAGTGTTCATGAAGGACATATTCATCAGTGCATTCTAGAAGGCGACATGGTTGTGATAGGGACCATAGATATTTACAATTTTGAAAAGAGTCCCAAGTTCTTCAAAATATATATCGACAGCAACAAATTTATGATGTACACAGAAGTTGTGAATCAAAATCGTTTGGGGATTGTAACTGAATGCAATCCCTCCAAATCTACCCATAGCATAAATGGTATGGAACATCCACCCTTTGAATAAAGATGACAGAGAATGTTAAGCCTCCAAATGTGATCCCAGAGTTTCTTGTAGGAATATGATATCAAGATGATCATATAGGATTAATTGTTTAAGGGCGATATTTTTTGAGGGGCTGGAAATCCATCAACAATTTAAGGATAACCACTTCATGGGGGAACATATGATGGGGAATGAATGGCTCTAAGGACCCCTTCTAGAGATAATTGTTTACCAGCAGCTACATCCAGACTGGCTTGGTTCACGACTCTTGCTATATGATATTTTCTTCCACAGGTAATCTTGGGAATCTTAGACAGGGAGAGAGGACCCAAGTCAGTCCCATGGCTGGATAAGATAACAAGACCTGAGGGGGGATGAGAAGATGATCAAAGGAAGTATGTGTGTCCCTATCCTGAGACAGATGAGGAGTCACTATACATCTGTAGTGAGAGAGAAGGAATCAGATAACATACAAGAAGGGTCATAACCAGGCAAGAGATAACTTCCATATGATGCAGGGGGAGGTGACCCAATGATTGAATAGCAGGTGGAGACAGAAAAGAACCAAAAACAAGAGATATAGTGTAGGAAGATAAGGGAAGGGGAGAGGAAGAATTACAGGGCGAGCTTGATGCCGAAGGATGGGATGTCTTTGGGCCTGAACCATCTTAGATTGAGGAGCCACCCTTGATTCCTATCGATCTGCGGCTAGGGGATTCGGGCAGGACAAAGCTGGTACATCCTGGGAGAGACCCAATGTAAGAGGCTAATCACGGAGCTCTGGTCACCCGATAGATTGTTATCCCAATTTTGTCGAAGAATAAGAGGGAAGTCCTTGTCTACATGACCAACCTAATGGCACTGGCAACATCGAAATGGAACCCCATCATAGTCCAGGACTTGATTTCGGATGTGCCCTCTATAATGTAGGATGAGGTTTTCCACCATCCCTTCTCGTGTGTCCATAGAAACCAGAATCCTAGTTTAGGACATTCTTTCAATCTCCAGATAGGATTCATCATATTCCAAATATTGACCCAATTCATCCCCTATGAGGCGGAAGACGTTCTCAGTCCAGAGCTGCATAGGTAGTCCCGGAGGTGAACCGATACCGAATTCATGCCCAGTTGTTCATTCCCATGATCGAATAACGAGGTCCAATGCTTCAACAAGACAGGTGTCATTTCAATATGCCAGTAGTGAGTGAGAACCTAGCTCGCATGTTCATTAACAAAAACCCTAGAAAAATGTAGAAATTATCCCCTTACCTCTAAAGACTGGCTTCAGTCAGTCATAACGAGATCCCCGAAGTCCTATCGAGCAACAAAAAGGGTTTAGGCGGGCAAGGAAAGTGCACCAAACTCAATAAATCCCGAACATAAACCTATTGTGCAGGTAGAGATAGTGACTACAAAGGAATAGATACGCCTGCAGACACTAGACCCAAACCACCCTCTTCTGGTGGTCTCAGATGTGGTGATGTGCACTACAAATCCATTTTCCTCCCAAGTTTTAGTTAGTTTTTGCAGCTAAATAATGAAAATTATTTAGAGAAACTACCTCCCCACCCATAACCTTTTTATACATGGTTAATTAGGTAAATGTGTGCATTAGTAAGACATTCTTCGTGTTGTAATAGTTTTATTGGTTATATTTATGAAGCATTCGACTATATCAACCACATTAATATTTTTAATGTGATTGTACTAGTAATCTAGAGAAATCAAAATGTCGTGAAAAAATGTCATTTCGTTTATAAATTAGTCTTTTTCTTTTGTTTTTATCAAAAATATGTATATTGCATTAAAATAAAGCTAATAATCAAACATAATATTGACGCTAATAAAAATTTAATAAAAACAATAAATCAATGAGATTCAATTCAAATTTGTTATATTGTAATTATGTTTTTTATTAAAAATATGCATATCACATTAACATAAATGTAAATAGTAATGATTTATGTTTATAAGTATGATATTTTAGAATATATAATTTTATTTTATTTTCACAGTCATGGCCAATTACTTATTTCATAACATATAATTGATAAACATATAAAAACTTAATAAATTTATTTGGTAGAGAATTGCTCTACATCCTAGCATAAGAGAGATGTTGTCACGTGAGTTTATGTTGTTATCAAGCTTGATATGGGAATTAAGATGGATCTATACTCGTTAATAAACTTATAATTAAAAATAAAAATATTTCTAAATATTGAAATGTGAAATATATATACTATTCATTAAGATCCATTCACATCTATACTCAATTATAAACTTATAATTATATATATCCATTTAAGCATATAAATTAAAATAATATTTCAAAATTTCATATTTAATTTTAATTAACAAATATAAAAGAATAAGAAAAAATCTAAATCTAAGTTATATATCTATCAATTTATACCATCAATGTTCTGTATATTAAAATAAAAAATTATGTTAGTCCAAGGGCAGCTTAATTGGCTCACAAAGTGATGTGAAATCTGTGAAAACTGATATCCAAGGTTCAAATCCCCTTGTTGTGTCTCGGTTTATGGTAGAGGTTTACCAGTAGGTTACCTATTCCTTTGAGATACAAAAAAAATTAAAACATATATATGTAATTGTATGCATCATTAAGGTTTTAATAAAAATAAGAATATAAAGGTGTGAAATTTATATAAATATAAATAATATTACTTATATAAATAATATTATTAAAAGTTAATACATATTCATTTTAACTCTAGATTTCTTAAGTGTTCGAACAAATTAAATTTTGTGATGTTTAAATTGTTATAAGTTTGTTACGTAAAACTTGATCTTTCTTTAGGCTTGAAAGATTTGAAAATAAAATTCTCCCTGATAACTTGTCCTTCCACATTTGGCTAAATAGTTCATATTTGTTTGGGCCCTTCTATTTTTTCTTGTCTCTGTGAACATTGTCTTCCTTTAGGTATATGCAGATTCTAAGTGTGTTATCTACTCGCTAGCTGGGAGAGGCCATCTTCAGGTGCTTACCCTTCATCACTGGTTGGACATGATCAATATCCTCAAGGGTCATTTTCCCACTCTCTCTTTCCAGCATATATACAGAGAATGGAATCACCAGGTTGATAACATATCCAAGAAACCACTCGTTGTGGAGGAAGGCCAAATATTCTATGAAGAACGATAAGG
>APFE031200477.1:125732-155066 GCA_000404065.3 Pinus taeda | reverse complement strand
ATATTGCAGATGCATTGACAAAATCTGTGAGCTCTGAGAAGTTCTCTTGGTGTAGAGAGACAATGGGTGTTTCAGGGCTGGAAAAATGACTAAGCTCTCTTGTGGTCCCCCGTGGAAAGAAAACAACAAGTGGGAGAATGTTGGGTTGTGTTATATTCTTTCCACGACTAGCCCACGTAGTTAACTAGGGGTTACAAGGGGGGAGGTCACAGGGGGTTTGAGGTGTACTCGTAACCCCACTTTATGGGGTCCAGGGTAGTGCACCGGAAAATTTTGGTTTTGGACCCTATGTTAGGTTGGGCGAACCCACCTATGGTTTTGTGCATGATTTTCGCACATGTTTTTGGACGTAATTTTTTTTAGTCCATAGTATTGGACGTGATGGTTTTCGGTCCATGGTATTGGATGCTTCGGAATGTATAAATATGTATTATAACATTGAAAGGAACATAATGAAAATTCAAGCTGGTAGTCCCGGTTTTGGGGTCCAGGGGAAAATATTTGTGTATATGTGTTTTATGTGTTATGCTCTCGCATTATTTATTTTCTGTGTTTTAGAATTTGTATGCAGGTAATTTCTATACGAGGTTAAAACCTACACGACTGTGGTCAGATATTATGTAGGAGGAGATCAATAGGAGCACACGAGATGGTTCTTCATCCAAGGATGATGATGAAGAAAATATGGCCTTAGCAAGTAAGTCAAGGAAAGGGAAGGGGAAGGCGTCCCATTCCAAATGGAATTCTTCCCATGGAGGGAAGAAGGGTGACATGTCTAAAGTAAGATGCTTTAATTTTCATGAGATGGGACATTATGCGACTAATCACCCATTGAAGAAGTCCAAGAAGGGATCGTCAGAAGGATCGGTAGGTGAGGCATTAGCCTCTCAGTTCGAAATGGACTTTACCCTCATCGCATGCATGGTGTCATCAATGATGGGTTGTGTCTATATCTTAACAGTGGAGCCTCATTCCACATGACCGGTGATAAAAATTTCATCTAGTGCCTTGGAGGATAAAGAACTCAAGACGCGCATAGAGATGGGTGACGATGGAAGGTATAATGTTTCAGGAGTGGGCATGGTTGCTTTTCAGAGGGAGCATGGAGCTCCTCTCACCTTGACAGATGTGATGTATGTGCCTGGACTGAAGAAGGACCTGGTATTGGTCGCAATGTTGGAGGACAAAGGCTACAATGTTGTCTTCAGTAAAGGAAATGTGTTCCTAAGACACATAGCCATAGGTCAAACCAAGAGGATAGGGATTCGGGTGAAGAATATCTATAAACTAGAGGTAGATGGTTGTGCAACATTGAGTACGAAAGCATAATTGGTGCAAAGCCAAGGCATTAGCAAATTGTGGCACAGGCGGTTGGGCCATTTGCATCATGGGGCTTTGAAGATAATGCAACAGATATCTACAGGACTTCCCAAAGGTAAACTTGAGCAAGTTGACACATGCAAAGGTTGTACCTTGGGAAAGTACACCAAGTCTTTCTTTCATGATTGAGATAGTTGGCAAAGGCTATCTTAGATAGAGTTCATACTGATGTGTGTGGACCATTCTCGATGACATCCATAGCAAAGCAAAGGTATTATGTGATTTTCATCAATGATTGTTCCCGTAAACGCTAGATTTATTTCATGCAAAAGAAGGACCAAAATTTCACAAAGTTTTGTGAGTTCAAAGCTTTGGTCGAGAAAGAGTCAAGGATGAAGATCAAGGCCTTGAGAAGTGACAACGGTGGAGAATAAGTCTCTTAAGAGTTTAAGGACTTCTGTGTAGTGGAAGGAATTAAACAAGAGTTGATGGCACCTCATAACCCACAGCCGAATGGGGTGGCCGAGAGGAAGAACAGAACTATTGTAGGGGTAGCACGGGCAATGCTGCATGACCAAGGCCTACCACTTCATTTGTGAGCTGAGGCATGAAACACAATAGTCTATTTGCAGAATAGAAGCCCACATCACATACTTGGGAAGAAGACACCGGAGGAAGCTTTCTCTAGGAAGAGACCAGATGTGGGTCACTTCAAGATATTTGGCTCATCGGTATATTTCCATGTGACAAAGGATGCATGGAAGAAGCTTGAGCCAACAAAATAGTTGGGGATACTTGTGGGGTACACTGATACACCTCACAACTATCAGGTGTACTTGACAACTAGTTGGAGGATAGTGGTTCGTAGAGATCTCAAGTTTGATGAGTAGAAGGCCATGCATGTTTCCCTTGAGAAGGAGCTCCAACTACAGGTTATGGAGGAACTGTTGGTTCCTAAGGAGGAGGAGCCTTAGACTAATGCAAAGCAGCCACATGTAGAGGTTCCAAGAGTGGAGACATCCACTCAAGCAGATTCTTCCAGAGATGGACGAAAGCACACAAGAGAAGCTGACAGATTGTTGGAGGATACGAGAGAGAATGTGGGAGCACCATCTTCTCAACGCAGACAGAGGAGGTCACCTGAGAGGTACACTAGATACATGGCCCTTGATGGGGAATGTGTTGAGACCGAGCCATCTTCCTTTGAGGAAGCAGTGCAACAACCAATTTTGGTTGATGCTATGGTGGAGGAGTATGACTCCATAGTTCATAACAGTGTTTGGGATGTGGTTCCGAGATCGAAGAACAAGTCAGTTGTGAGTTCTTGTTGGCTTTACAAGGTAAAGCAAGCTGCTAATTGTAGTGTGGAGAAGCATAAGGCAAGATTTGTTGCCCATGGCTTTTCACAGATCGAGGAGGATCAGTTGTTCCAGTATATTTCGACAGAGGAGCAAGATGTTGACATTTTCACAAAGGCATTATCAAAGTGTAAACTCGAGTTCCATAGAGACATGATCGAGGTGGCAGATAATCCCTTTCTTGTTGAGAGGGAGTGTTGAAATATGGCAACAAGAATATTCCAATTTAATTTTTCCTTGAATTCAATTGTGAATTAAAATCGAATTTAGTCTTAACAGCTACTTGGAAATAATTAATTAATTCATTTTGAATTAATTAGTTGGAGAAATTCAAGTTAGAAGTATTTCTGAAGTCATGCAAGAGTTATCTCTTAAATTAAGGAGATAAGATTGAGTTATATTTGAGTTGTAATTAGCTAACTCAGTTTATTGAGTTAAGTCCAGTTAAATTGGTTCCAAACTATTTGAGGAACTAATAGAGAGTTAACAGTCAGTTGATGCATGCATGCATCCAACTAGTGCTACTCCAGTTAATTGAAGATTCCCTCATCAGAAACTCATGCATGTCTATTCTGAGAAAGACCCAGTTGAGATTAGAGTCAAGGACATTGTACTATCAATTGCATGTGTTTTCTTATAAAGGAAACTCGTGCATGCAGTCAAAGATATCATCCTTGAATATTGTGCCGTTTTGGAGGCTTGATCATCCACTTGGTAGGAGATCATCCACTTGGTGAGGTGAACATCAGCCATAAGGAACAACGCAAGGAAATAGGAGCTTGGAGGGTAGAGAGGAAGGCTGGAGGGAAGCCAAGCTTGCCTGTGAGCATCTGTGAGGATTGTACTGAGATCTGGCTAGCTATGAGACTAAGGCTTTGTATAATTCCTATGTATTTCGACCTTGTATGATAACACAGATAGTGGGGTTTTTAGCTGAGGCTTTCCCCAAAGTATTTTCATGTGTATTGTGCGATTGATTCTTCTTCTTCTAGTTATATTGTTCAATTCGATATTTAAGCTTCAACAAATTGATAGTAGAAGTAGGTTATAGTATTCTTCTTTGATTTATATTGCATTATCGGGTTAACCTACATCTAATTTTCTACAATATTTTCCCTATCTCTCCTCTCAGCCTCTTCTTGATCTATAATCTCTCCCTCCCACTTTGTATCTTCTCCCCTTTATTTTTCCTTATGTGTTCTTCTCATTTCATGGCTAGGTGTCCTCTCTCCTCTAGTCAACAAGGATGTAGAAGAGGTCTTCATACACCCTCTACAACCACTAATACATCTCCCTAGTCTACTAGCCAAATCCATGCCTAAGCAACAACACACGCTACCATGATCAGATATAGGGATATCATCCCTAAAGTAATTCATAAAGCAATTTTTGATGTTGAAGACCAAGTTAGAGAGGCTAGAAGATTCATTATTGCCATATAGATCAATCGGGACATCAGGGGTTGGATACCTGATATAGGCGAATCTACCAGCACCCGTTGTTCCTCCTACATGCAAACTATCAACCTATATTGGCATATAAAAACTCTCATGGGTAGGGTTCTTACAAACCAAGTGAATACCCAACAAGAATTGATGATCTACATGGTTGAATTAATTACAAAGTGGACAATTTAAAAAAACATATTTTGAATTTCTTTCCCTCAAATGATGATAGTGAGCCATAGCCACCAAACTCAGCGGATTCACCATGAGGATAATGATTAGGAAAGCTAGATGTTTCAGATAAAGTTTCTTAGTTAGCATTAATTTTTATCTTGTGGTTTAGTATATTTTCTATCTTTTTTATGGTTTAAAAGACTACCTAATAGCATATGCGATATACAACTATAAATTTTGAACTTATGCTACATGTCTAGTCTCCCAAGTGGGAGACTATAGCTTGCAATACTTATATATGTACATCTTTTTTATAGTAATATAAAAGGTTTGATCTTAAAAATATGTGTGTGCATGTGTGTATTCTAGATATTTTGATAATTAAAAATAAGAATATTTCTATATATAGAAATGTAAAATTTATATATAATATAGTGTCATTAAGAACCAACATAGATATATCTTAATTCTGAATTTACCAACCTAGAGAGGAATTAAATCTAAATTTTTCCCAATTTTTGTAGTCAAAAAGAGGTTTGCATCTTGAGAGATTTTATCCCTTTAGATACTTGGTAGATTTGTATTCAAGATGGATCTCTATGTAGTTTATATTGTAATTTTTTTTTGCATATAATAATCATCAAAACATAATATCGTTCAATTAAAAAGGTAATAAAAAATAATAAATATATTCAACTCAGTTTTTTTTATTGTAATTTTGTTTTTATTAATAAAATTAAAAAAAAAAACCATAATATGTGTGTCACCTTAACATAAATTTGAATAATAACTATTCATATTCGTAATTATGGTATTTCAAAACATATGATTTTTTTTTTTGTTATGATTCACTATACAAGAGATCAATACTAGATACACCCATGGAAAAACCACCCACGTGATCATGGAACCAAAGTGGGGAGAATAATAGCAACTTTTCCCTACCATCCGAGCTATATTCACTTAATAAAAAGCTTAATAAATTTAATTAATAAACATATATTTAAAAATAAGAATATGTGTGTGTGTGTGTGTGTGTGTGTGTAAAATTTAAGGAACTTTGTCTCGAAATTAAGCTGAATCATTTAACTTTTTATTTTATTTTATTTAGTTATTTGTTACTTCATGTTTTCCTGACACCCTCTCTTGAACTAGTATACTAGCAGGCATTGAAAGTTATCCAACACTAGGGAAATCCCAAGGAACCTCAAGTCTTTTTTCCCAAATTTTGAAACCAGACATAAAGCCTCATCATCTATACCATAGCCCTAGGTTGGCCCCAAGGCTCGTGCCAAGGCTTAGACCTCATCTTCCCCAAGGCATGCACCTGACTCAGTACTCCATACAGTAGTGCTCCAAGCATCTAGAAAGGATGGCCCACTCCCTCCACACTCACTAAATTACACAACCACATGCATCGAAGTCTTCACACCCCTCCAAGACTTCGACACCCCAATCCAATATCAGACACTTAGTCTCCTCAAGACGATCTCACAGCCCTCAAAATCTATCCATCAAGGGCTATACAAGACAAAGGAACCATTGGCATATGTAATGTTGATTGAGTTTGTCCCCATCCCATATGGTGTTACATATTCTCCCTCGTAGGTATAGGATCCAACAAGATCATCAAATAAACCAACCCTCTTGGCCTATTTGTGGGTTCCATGTCAATTGCCACATCTCAACATGTAGCCAATGCATTATTCATAACATAAACATATACATATCAAAGATATATCATGACATCTCATGTCAATATAACCTCATATCACAACATCATAATCCATATTTCACATTTACATATCATATCCATAATGAGCATACAACATCATTATCATAACAAAATAAAAAATAAGCACCACATATGCATCACTATCCTCTCATCAGAACTATGTCCAATTACCACATACCATCACATCATGAAACATCATCACATCATTATACTTCAACATTTCCATGCTGACATAAAGAGTAACTGAAACTATAACCAGATTCATAGTACCATATGTATCAATAAAATTTAAACAATAAAACATGATTCATATGTTTCCAAAAAATTAAAAATCTCCATATATGATAAGTATCTATCTAAACTAAGTTACGAATTCGTATCTAATTCACGACACAATTTCATCAAAAAGATAAAATAAAATTTTTGAGAGCTTTATCATAAAATATGATTGTATATTACTTCATAGTTAATGATCTTATAATCTCCATGAAAACACATTTATTACCTTTCCAGAAAGCAACATCCTTAGAGAAAGTCAAGTGAATAATGATCCTAGATCTATCTTATATATTTTTCACGCATTCATATCAACAATAAATTACCATTTTCAAACCTCATTGTTATTAATAGGCAGCATGTTCAAATCCCATCAACAATACTAAATAGTCATTTTTATTGTTTATTTTAATGTATCTTTATATTTCAAAGTAAGTGCCTACTACTTCCTATTGAAAAATGCAGCAAGATATTCTCAATTTGACTTTCCTTTGATTAAATTGAGAAAATTTGAATTTCTACATCAGCAGACAACTAGGATGCAGTTAACTTGTGTGACATGGCTTGTGTTACCTAGTTTACTCAGTAAATTTGAGTTGTAGGAGTTAGAGTTCAATTAAGCATGTCTGATTGTTAATTTGTAGCAATCAAAGTCAGTTATCTCAAGTTGTTTTCAGTTAAACAAGTTTCAGTTGTTGGAGGAACTAGTGAAAGTTCAATTGTGCGGTGGGACTTCATTCAAACTAAGTGATCATCCAGTTAACTGATCAATCATCCCAAATTAGCTAGTGCATGTAGAAAATTCGAGTTACCCAGTTGATGTGGAGATTCTGAGGTAGTGTAACATCAGTTGTAAACTATTTTGGAGTGTATAGGTGTTGCATGCAACCTGATGATGAGCCCGAGGAACTGTGCAATTCATTTTGGAGAAATTCCTAAATAATAGGGGCCTAATTTCTCAAGGAATTGCGTAAGGAAATAGGGGCTCAAGCAAGAGGCAAAAATTGACTAATTCTCGGTAAAATCTTTTCAATGAGCAGAGAGATATGTTATGCACTTACAAGTTATGCTCAGTTGAAACAAAGTTACTGAGTAAATGAGACTTGTTACCTGAAAACGAGAACCCTAGCCAAAAAAACCCCAAAAACACATGAAAAAATAGCTTGAAAATGAAAAGTGTTTATTATGCATAACCTGTTTTTTTTTTCGAAGTAAATTTTCAATATTTTTTATAGATAATAGTAAAAAGTAATTAAAGCCATATTTTTTTGTGCAAAAAAAACCTTGAAATCGAAAAGTGTTGATGTTGGAATAACATTTTTTTTAGGTAAATTTTCAACATTTTTTAGCAATGGTGTTAAAGGTAAAATATCAAGGCTCCGAAAAACCTTAAAATTCCAACAATTTTCAAGCATGACATTAAAGATAAAATATAATGTCTCTGAAAAGCCTTAAAATTCCAACAATTTCTAGTCATGACGTTAAAGATAAAATATCTATAATTTTTTTCAACCATAGCATTAAAGATGAAATATCATGACTTAGAAAAACCTTAAAATTTTGGCAATTCTTCAACCATGGAATTAAAGCCAAAGATCACCATTGCAAAAAACCTTAAGTTTTCAACAACCATGGTATTATGGAAAAAATTTATGACTAATTGTTTTTTTAAATGAATACCTCAATGAAAGAGTCATTATAGCAAGAGTAATTTCTTTTTTAAATGCTAAAAGTATAGCTATTTTAAAATCTTGGCCTAAGACAACTTGACACATTACAATGAAAATGTAAAAATCAACCATTAAATTGGCACACTGTGGGTGTAGACTTGATCCATTATAACGAAAACTTTAAAATCAACTATAAAATTTACACATAATGGGGTCAAGTTGCTAATCGAGGATCGACATGGGACCTATATATATATATATATTATATATATATATATATTATATATATATATATATATATATAATTATATTATATATATTATATATTATATATATTTATATATATTTTAAGAACACAAAAAAAAAGCAAAACAAAGCGTTCCATGGGTCTTGGGATAGACAGTGATCGAGTGCTCTCTTAAGCACTCCTTGATGTTGAATCAGGGTTCAATTCCCCACCCAATCAGGGTTGATTATTTAACATGTAGCATGCTAAGATAAAACAAACAAACAAAACAAAAACAAAAAGTAAAATAAATAAAATAACAAATAAAAAATATAATTAAAACATCAAAAAATTTAAAAAATAATGACAAAAAAATCAAACATGAAAAAATATATACAAAATATCTTTTGGAGAAATTCACTAATGTTTTCAAGGCGGACCTGTTTGATGAAACCCTTGTTATGGTCATAATCAAGACTGAGATTAATAAAACACACACACATATAATTGTTTAAAAAAACCAAAATATTCTTTAAAAAAAAATAAAGAAAAAAAATAATAAAAAAAATATTAATATAAAAAACACAAAATTAAAATTAAAACCAAAACATAAATCAAAAATTAAATAAATAACATTAAAATATATAAATAACTTTTTAAAAACAAATTAAACACATATATTATATATATAATTATATATATATTATATATATTATATATATATATATATATATATATATATATACAAAGGTCGCTGACCTCCTGGCCAATTTGGGTGTGGAAAATGAGCATACTCTTATCACAGGGACTCTAGACATAATATCGAATAATGATCAGAAACAAGAATGCAAGCTTCTGGTCCAAAGAGATGCTGCCCCCCTGGATGTGGGTGTATAAGGACGCATTCATGGTGATGGGACTGGAGTGGGCTGTGAAAAGCCGCCACCTGCCAACCCTGTATAGCAGAGCCGACTCCATGTGGAGGGAGGGTCATAAGCAGGTGGGCATAAACTGGTTTAAAGGAATGTATAAGGGAGGCATTAATGCATCGTTCACCTCTGCACGCGATGTCTAGCTTTGGTTCTCGGCTCCCATGAATGCCACAGTTATGATGGGAGCATCTCGAGGGTGGGGAAGGTGCATTATAATCAGACTCCGCCATGGGTTTACTCTGTTGTTTCTTGTGTTGTATGTGTTGGGCTCTGGCTCAGCCAGCTCGAAGCCTCTATCTATTTCCACGGCTCCCTCGGCTATTTTTGGCTCCCGTCCATCATTCTGCGTGTATGGTCTTAGACATATCTCTCTGGTGGTCTGTTCTGCAATTCGCAAAGGTGTTTTGTTCTGTCTTGCTGTCATGCCTCGGCTTCGCCAAAGAATGCTCAGTCGCAGAGGCACCTCCCGGGGTGTGCCTTCTCACCCTTCTTCTGGTGATGCTACTTCTCGTCAGCACCATAGCACTCGCAATGGAAGAGAGAGCATTCTGAGGCCCAGCCAATTTCTTGAACCCAGCTCTCCAGCCTCCTCGTCCTCGCCCTCCTTCGGTTCTGCAATCTTCACATTCAACAGCTCCCTGAACCGTCCTCTGATCAGTGCCCATGTATCTATACTTTTTATCGAGGAAGCCCAAGAAGAGGGCGAATCCAGTGTTCAACAAGAGGACCAGGGAACAGTTTCGATGCTAATTGCAGGTTCTTCGAGAGCTATGGAGACGCCAGCTTGCAACGTCAATGATGCAATGATGGAGCCTGTGCCCCCGGGTTCGACTGCGAATGAGGAGGTCCATGCTCAGGACTTGGCTGATGTTGGGTGGTGCAGGATTGTGGAGGAGGTTCCTTAAGCCTAATCTATGCAATGCAGCTTCTTTTCAGATTATGTGGCCCAATAGCGAATGGCATTTTGTCCATTCTGATAATTTTTTGTATATGCTGTTATGTCGAGGTCATGGGTGTTTGTTTTGTAAATCCGGTAAAGCTCAGAAAGGCTAAAATGTACTCCTCTGGTTCCCCTGCACGAGATTGCAAAACATGGACTGGTTTAACCTCTCTGTTCTTGAACACTTCTCTGTTCCATGCTGCCTTTCCTACTGGACAACTGGTTCTTTTTGCTCGTCATGTTGTAATGTCTTCTTTTTTATGTGAATAATAGAATAGACTTACTAGAATATATATATATATATATATTATATATATATATATATATATATATCTATATATATATATATATATATATTTATATATATTCAATTTTTTTAATATATACTAAAAATAATAAAAATAAAAAATGTGGCCCTCTTCCCCCACCTGGCTGGTTGATTCCGAGAATCGACCCTCGGCCAGGTGAGGGCTTGAGGGTCGTCGTTGGGCTGGCGGAGGGGCCTGGCCATGACCCCTCCACTGGCCTAGAGCCGGCCCTCAGGCCCCCGCCTGGCCCAGGTCAATTCTGGAATAATAGAAAAAAACATGAGCAATGAAGGTTGTGCTCAGTTGAGCAAAGAAATTGTAATACATTTCTATTCATCAGATTAATGCAAGCAGGCATTGGGGTTTTTAGCAGTCTTTTTTCCTTGGGAAAAATATTATTTGCATGTGTTTGATTTCTTATTGCATGTCTGAGATATTAGTTCTATATTGTGAATTAATGTCTCCAAAGCATGAGAATAAGTTTGTGTCTTGTGATTTTGATTAAAACTTCATAAACAGTTGCAAATCTACCTCGTAATTTTTACAATTAATACTCTCTCTTATACTTATTATTTAACAATGTTATTCATATTCTCATAATATTCTTTATACATATTAAATTTCACTAATACATATTACACCTTGTTCTATTATATGTATTCCCTATTCACAATACCTTCTACCTAAAGGGGTATTCTCGACTTACTCTCGAAAAATATTAGAAGAGGTTCTAATCTTCACCCATATGTTATTAATTATGTCCACCCCTATGCAATTGGCAACTAGATTAATTCCCTACATGAATAATAATAAATAGAAAAAAGTTATGCAACATTTTTTTAAATGATGCAAAGCCCGTTATCTCTCAAAAACAACCTTATGGATTGGTCAAGAGGATCTTGCTTATTAGAGAAGAAAATGGTATTTTAAGTTATAAATATTAAATCTCTTAAGTTGACTATTTTATACGTTTTAGATAGTAGTTATGATTATGGAATATTTAATAAATTAAATTAGTTTATTTATAAGGTAATCAAATATGTATTTATTAGTAGAATTTGAATGGGGAGTTATAACAAATTTGGTTAAAATTTTATGTAAATAAAGTTAATAAAGAAAAATAATAATCAAGGTTATGGGATACGTATTCTAAGTTTAATGTTGGGCAAAACATCCTAGTGTGGATGTTCATTTGGTTTATTATGGCTAAGGAAATTAGCAATGGCAAAGGAAATTGACAAAGGTTTATTCTAGTCGATGTTGTTGTTGCTACTGCTATTGGGTCGAAGCTTCTACTGCAAGTTGATGCTATTAGGTTGAAGCTTTTTTTGAAGGGTTATCATTTGAAAGAAAGATTGAGACTTGACTTGGTGTGGAGGAAGTCTTTGTCTAAGTCAAGAGTCTTGGATTATCTGGAGAAACTTTTGAAAGAAGAATTATTGACTAAATTTTCCCCTAGATAAAGGTTTTTCTTGCTTGACGAACTAAAATATAAAAGAAAAACATAAATATAAAAGAACCACAAGTAATTATATGTATAAAAAAATATTTTTGCCTTTCTTATTTTCTAATATTTAATTACACCAGAAAATAATACTACTTATATATGAATATATTAAATAATAAGTACAAATAAATCAATGTAAAATACCAAACCATAAATATACTTTTAACTCTACATAATATCTTTATATAATATTGGATTATTATAAAATTGTTCACTTATTGTAAATGAGAAAAATAACAATTGTTTCATTGGATTATTATAAAATTTTCCCCTATTATAAATTGACACTCATTTTGAAAATAATTAATATATAAAGAAACTTATACTTGCACTACTTATATGAATGTTGATGTGAATTGCTAATATAATTTGTATATTTAAACTTCAAAATTTGAAGATTCTAAGAACAATATTTTTTCTTTAATTCATCCCTCCCATCAAATATAGATTTCCATTGCTCATGCAATTATGGAAATCCAATATGGAATTTTCATCCATCATGTGATCTAAAGGTTTGTCCAATTAAATTGGATAGTTATGGAAAAACAAAAATAGAAGTTAAATTCTATTTATTATTAATCATGTTCACCTCGTGGTTTAATATTGTCCACCTAGACTTGTTAGGTGTGAGGCTAGGCTAAAGTATACAATACAATTTATATAACAATTTGAACTTGTGATGAGCTATTTTATAAAATCTTGAACATGGGTAGCCTAGGTTTGATTTCCCCATATATTTTGTTTTTATTTTTATTTTTTTAACAAAATTCACATGTGCTATATTTTAATTTAGTACTATCTAATTTAATAAAAATTATACCAATTTAATTTATTTAATTTATTTGATAATATATGATTGGCTTTTATTAATATAACCTATTTATTACACATCTACACCTAAACTCTAGGAAAAACATTTATTCAAAAACCCTCAACCATATCCTTATATATATATATGAAAGAATAAATCCCCAACAATATTTTTCCATTATCATTCCTCACTTGCAAGTTGTTTTGTAAAACCATTTTAAGTAATTATAAATAATAATTATTATTTTCATTCTATTACTATCAAAGGATTTTATAATAAAGGATTAATATAATATTTATATAGCATGTTAAACACTAAATTTTATTGAAAATAATTATTTTTTTAATATTAAATTGAAAAATATTTTATTATTTTTTAATATTTTATTGGAAATAGTTGGATTTGGATGATAATACTCATTTTTTAATATTAAATTGAAAAATGTTTTATTTATTTTTTTAATATTTTATTGAAAGTAGTTGACTCTCCATGATAATACAAATGTTTCTGTTAAATTTCTATAATTGAAGTTTTTTACAGTAAAATTCTCATAGATCTTAAGAGTTTAAGCCTAAGTTTTGATACTTAATGTAACAATTTGAAATTAAAATATACAACTAATTATATAAATTTATGTGATTAATAATCAACATACACATTGTTCAACTAAATGGCATAGAAAAACCATGAGCAAAGAAAGCTTACTTATAGCGATGATATATCTTACTCGTGATTCTGAAGTTGTAACGCTACTCAAATCCTAGTGACCGCAACAAAGTTTTGGTGATGACTCTCCACCCAACCATAGGCTCAGCTGCACATAATATTTCTACAACTGCCCGAGCCCTCAATCAACTACTACTATCGGGGAATCATTTGTCTCACAATGTTTTCCTTCCAAAGGAATGAATAATGCTTCTCATCCCTATTTTCGTCCATTAAATAGAACAAACGGTTCCAAAAGTGGAAAGGGATTAGAAAAAGATCTGCATGCACACAATGCTTGTGTCAACATGCAAACTTTTATTTCTTTATTTTAACTTTTACTTAACTCAATATTTTTTCTTAATTTAATTCTGGCTTATATTAATCTTTTTACTCTTGTTGACTTTATTTATTTTTCTATTTTTATATATTATTTATTTATAACTTCAATTATTATTTACTATTTATTTTATTTTGCTATTATTATATTTCTTTATTAATTTTTTATTATATTAACATTTTCTTTATTATTTATTATCTCATTACTTTATGTTAGTATTATTATTATTACTATTACGAAGTGTTCAATATATAATAATAATAATAAAATAATATATATATATATAATATAGATATATATTATATATAATATATATATATATATATATTATATATATATATATATATATATAATATAATACTAAGAGTTAGTTATCATCTGTTTTTACCATATAAAGTAAACAATTCGTGCTTATAGCTATTATATTTTAGAATTTTTTTATTCAATTTATTTAATAAATATATAAAAACTTTAATACTTATAACAAACATGTTTCAAAAAGTGTGGCTCTCTTTTTTAACAAATTTATAAAACAGTTCAAGAAAAATGGCAAGATCGTATGTCTATAATTATATGTATAATGACAATTTTAATAAAATATAAATATGTGTGTGGGGGAGAAATTTATACTAGTATAGATGCATATTAAACAATATATAGTATATACATAATTGACATTAAAATATTTTACATAACATGTGCTTGAGACATTTTATATGGACAACGTTGTTCACATTAAAATGTGTTAATATTACTTAATCTTGCATAATAAAATATTTTATTGATGGTCTACATTGAATTTTTTATTATTATGAATATTTTTTAATATCACATATTAATTTTATGTTTAAAATTGAATGAATTACACATCTCCCTCTTATTACACCAAATTCACATTAAAATGTGTTAATATTACTTAATCTTGCATATTAAAATATTTTATTGATGGTCTACATTGAATTTTTTTTATTATTATGAATATTTTTTAATATCACATATTAATTTTATGTTTAAAATTGAATGAATCACACATCTCCCTCTTATTACACCAAAAGGAATTCTCTCTACGGGCATGGGGTGGGCATACATTATTCACCCCCGTGAATTGCAACACTCCAATTTTATCCTCCTTCAACGAATTAAAAAGTCCCGCCTATGTTATGCCACCTGTCCATTTACATACTGCCACATGTGCTATGTGAGAGCTCGTTATTCTTGACAATTTATTTCAAGCTTATATCTTGAACCTGCGAGTGGGATGGAGAATGACATTCTAAACACAGGGATGCAATGTTACCTGTTCAGCCTATTGAGCTTGACAAAAACCGATCGTTATCTCCCACCACAGATCTAGAGATTCTCAACTCGTATTCAGTATCTTCCATGACAAAATGATAGATTAGCTCATTCACTCATTCAGTGTATTTGCATGCAATATTCCTCCTGCCGGTTGTTCCCGCATTGAATAGCCATGGCCATTGAATAGATATCGAACCAATAAATGAAATGACAGAGATAGAAATGCCATTAAACAACCTATCAAATCCCAATCAAGCGTTGTTTTATGAATCTACTTAGCATGAATCATAAAATTAATTACATTAGAAGAAGACACATGTATTATTCAACAAGCAAAGGAGATCGAACACATCAATATCTCAACCATTGAAATGGGAATCAAATAGTAACAATATCAGTGCCCCGCTTGCTTTCTGATTTAATAGCGAGTCAGTATCAGAAATGATCAATATTCAGTGTTTCGATTGTTTCTATTTCCTCCTTGTTTTCGCAAGTGAAAAAAATCTCAAACCTCAGTCCTGGAACAAGTGGAGATCTGAGTCCTAAGTTAGGTCAATTTCTCCCTTCTTCAACTTCTCTGTTATATTATTCTTTTCACATTTTCCATTTATTTTTTCCTCCCTTGCATTAACTGTTTGATTGGATTGGCATGCCCTGCATTCAATTTCCCCATTTACTTATCCCTATGTTGGGTTTGCTGCATTGGGTGGATTTTGAGGTGGTTGGACCAGCTTCCAACACCAATATATGGTACAGAGAGGTTCGTTCTTTCACCAAACAGAGACATTCCAGAACATCCAGCCATTAAGGGGTGTGTTTTTTCAACTAGCAGGGACATTTCATAATATCCAACTAGATGATTCAGCAGTTTGGCATTTCTGAGCTCAGGATACAATAAGTAGGATCACCATTGGAGATATGCTCATATTGTATATTTTATCAATTAACCAATTCATTTAGTTTGTAATCCACTGTCAAATCTCTTGGCGTACCAAAATTATGTTGTTGCTACCATTTTTTCTCGATATTTTTCCGAACGAATTCAAGAAACCCTTCCACTTGTGTCCTGTAACTTTTAGCATGAATTGTTTAAGAAAAATGCCCTCCTAACTCATTACATGCATGTATATACTTGATCGTCCTCCAGTCTCAACATTGTAACTACCCTCCTCCCACATCTACCCAAATAACCAGCAAACTGGGGTAAACATGTGACTAGAGGCTACTATGATAGGATTCAACCTCCTTGGTGACCTTAAGGAAATGGAATCGACGAAAACACATCAACCATACCTTCCACATCAGCAATAACACTCCCAGGAGGCAACCAAGCCCCTAAAGCATCCTGCCCCTAGTTCCTACTGAGTTTTTAGACCTCTTAACCGCTGGACGCTCTCATGTTATGGGCATGCCAACGTCCAGGGAACTTTGTACATTGCCACAAGCCTGCATGCATGTGTTTAGGGACTTTTCCCAACAGACCTGTGCCAATGTCCGCGGAATTTAAGGCACTTTTCCAGCCCAAAATTTCAGCCACTACCCAAAACTTGTTGTAACTTCAAGAGTCCATTAAACACATGATGACAAGACTAATAAACCAAAAATCAACTTCATGGCTAGGCCTAACCATCCCCAACCGAGACTGAAATTTTGTCAAACACTTGGCATCAATGCAATCTACAGCTCTAGGATACAAGGCAGAACATGAATGACTAAAACTCATATGAAACATGACAAGAAGGATCACCACCTTCTCCCTTGAACTATTATGACATCAACTACTTCTTTCATCCATCATTTTAACCATTATAAGTAAATACATGAAGTAACCATGACATGAACTAGTGAATTAACCATGCTTATAACCATCATAAAACCATGGAAATAACTGTGAAATAACAACCATTAGATCCACATATAAACAAATACAAAAGAAAGAGAGCTTAGTTTTTATTAAACATAGGCAAATCCGACCAGGTTTGGGACTTCCACATACCACCCGATTGTAGACATGGCCGAACCAAATCTTTCTTTCAGTCAGTCATCCCCGTTCCATATTCCAAGCATGAATGTGGGATATCATGGATAAACCAATCCAAAAACAACCAAGGGAATCCATATTCTAAACCATCTTCACCCTCACCAAACTGTGATCACACCAAAACCGATGCTCTGATCAAAAAGCCAAACCAAACGTGGAATGCCATCCGAAATCCATCACTATCCTTGAGAAATTTTTGGTCTCCTTGTCTCTCAAGCTTTACCGCAATTCACACTGGATAACTAGGCCCTAAAATGAGAGACCAATCACTAGGCCCTAAACTAAGACTCCTCCCTTGGACTTTATTGTGTATCCTGCCAAAACTGGTCAGGAGATTCCTAGGCCCTTGGGAATGAACCTTGAGACCACCCCCACCCTAGATTCTAAAATCCATCAGGCAATTCCAAAGCTTAAAACTAAGATAAACATCCCAACACACCATGGCATCTGGAAACGACAAGGTTAGGTTGAAAACTACTATCATAACCCATCAAAACCATGCCATTGACAGCAAGAGAACCATACACCAACATGCAAATCCATGCACATAAAAACCATAAGGGGAATCACACACGCAATATGTTACATACAAGTATTCATGCTGAAGTTGCTTGATCCTGATCTTCATTCCTTTATCCTTTCTTTCTTTCCTTCCCCTTTTCTTGCCTTTCCTTCCTTGCTCCAAGGCTAGAGTGCTCCAAGAAAGCTCTAAGTGTCCAAGAGTGAGAGAAAGAGAGAGAATAATGAGAGAGCTCCAAAACTGAATTGACAAAATGTTACATTAATCAAGCCTGAGAAAAATCTTGTCAACTGATCCTCATAATCCTTTTAATCAATGAGGCCTCTATTTTTCTTCAATTTCCATTATTTTCCTTCATTTTTCTCCTCACATGCAACCTGTGACCTTTCACCTTCCTTTTCTCCCAATTTCATTTATTTTCATAAATAAATGTGCCAAAAATGCCTTTGCCAATATCCTTTAGCCATAAACACATCTAGTGATTCCCACTAGGATATCTTTGCCTAACATTCAGATTGGAATAAGTGTCCCTTAATCGTGGTCTTATTTTTCCCTTATTAACTCTTATTACATGGAATTTTCACCGGGGTTGTTATAGAACCCTCCCCCTTGGGGAACATCGTCCTCAGTGTTAAACCACACCATGACCCCAACAAAATCGTTGAAAAGAAAACACATTCCCCATGGAGCTTTATAACTTAGCTTGTTACAGTATTTACAATGAATGACCTACTCAAAAGCAAAACATCATGACAACATGACCAGATAACAACCATACCGCTTACTCGAGATTTATAACATAGCTCATTACGGTATTTACAATAACCACATATACACATATGCACATTTGGTAAACCAAAAAATAAATGGATATGGTGTCTATATCCACAACAAGGGAAACCATAGGTTCACACCTCCACCCTCAAAGTAATACCAGGATTCACCTCCTTCCCAGGAAGTCAAGAATCCACTGCCACAGTCAAACTGCATCCAGTGTCCAGTGCTATAATCCTACACCACTCTTCCTCTCATCGAATAGTTATCAGCTCATTGTTCTAGGGCGCACTCCCAATGTGTATTTGATTCCATCTGGAAATGCTAATGACCAAAACAAATATATCCCCGACCTTCCCTTCTCTAGTACATGGTTCCTCAGCAAATACATACACCCCTTTCGTGAACTCACTCACCTTCCAAGTTCCCCGGCATCCCCTATCCTGGGAGATACATCCCTTGGCAAGGCTTCCTTGCATTGGAATTCAAACAACCAAGGCATGTACCTACCTCAAACCATCATATTGGTCATAACATGCTCATGGAAATCAACGGACACTATTGGGTACTAGTGCCCCACAATGGCCCTACTCCTGAAGTGCTTTACCAGCATATTGTTGCATGTTCCAATTCCTTTTGTCGTTGCTGCTAATTTTTACTGTCGATTTCAACCACCCAACTGAGCATTTCATGTTTTCTTGTACCAAGCACATAATTTCCATTAGATTATAATAAATCAAAATAAATTCAAATCATACCTCATTGGTAATTCGTCAAAAAGGTACACTTGCAATCCTATTTACTTCCTATCACAAAAAGTCAAACTAGCGTCTTTGACCAAATCATCATGTATAAATATATCACATCAGGTTAGCTCAAAAACAACCATCATAGATCAACATCATAAATCACATGTATCCATCATAAACCAGAATCACAGATCACATGTAATCATCATAAACCAGAATCATAAATCACACGCATAATAAAACTGAAATAAAATATTGATACTTATCCTTTAATCAGTCCTTAGCTTCTACCTTTGTCCTTATTCTATATGCACTTTGATCGATTTCCAAACCCAAAAAACACCAGTGCCTTCTTCTCAACAATGTGCACATACACATAGTGTGCATCACACACATACAACCACACACTACATAGAACTCCATGTAATACATGCACCTATAACTGACATACAATGCATACACCTACACCCAGTGTACAAAACAACACAATACATACACCTACATCTGGTGTACACCACAACAAAATACATACACCTACACCTGATGTACAACACAATACATATATGTACACAAAGTACAACACAATGAATACACATATCATGATACCACAACTACACAATGCACATACATAGTACCGCATGCCCACAACATAGCATGTATGACATGCGCACAATTACCACATGTACACTAGTACCATATCTACAACATGTGCACATCATCACATGTACACGACACAACCTACATAACGTGTACACAATGCCATATGTACACTACACCACATGTACAATGTGTACACAAGACCACATGTACACAGCACCACGTGTACATGACACCACATGTACACAACGCCACATGCACGACATGTAGACAGCACCACCTGCACACAACACCACTTGTACAACATGTACACAGCACCACATGCACACAACACCACTTGTACTTTCATGCACACACCACCATATGTACATATCACCACATGTACAACATGCATGCAACACTGCATGTACATAGCACTACCTATCCCACATGTACATAGCTTCATATGTACACAAAATTGCATATTCAACATGTACATAGCACCATCTATACCCAACACTGCAAATGCAATACTCACACAACACTATATGTACTACTTTGTACATAAAATTGCATAACAACATGTACACACACTATATATATATAACACCACATGCACACAACATCACAGATGCAACATGTACAACATATACAATATGTGCACAATAGTAGTACCACAGATCCAAAACCACACTGTCTCTGCCAAGCAACCTTGCTTCCAGTGTCTCTCTTCCATCCATGCTTATCCTAGCATGTCGAGCATCACATTTTTTTCATTTCTCTGATGTATCTCTCAACATTAGCTTGTCCATAACATAAACACAAACATAGTATAATCACATAATATCAATTCATATCCACATGATACTAACCTCAGAGATCTGTTAGGCTACTCTTCCCACTTGATTCTTCATGAACCATGAATCTCTTCATGTCATTCGCCTTCATAAGCAATCATTCATCCACGAGAATGATTCCTGATGACCTTGTGAGACCGTAACATACATACATACATACATACATATATATATAACATTAGCAAAAAATAGTCATGATCTCGTCAGAAAAAGACATACCTACATACATACATGTATACATATATATACATCGACATAATCATGATCACAACATAATTATCAGATATCATAAGCTCAAGGTTAAGAGAACTTCCCTTATTCGTGCAACACATGTACAACATCAAGAACAATAATTCCCAACTTAGCTAAGGCATCTAATGCCTCAAATCTATTTACTTTACCTTTCCTGATTACTTTTTGTTGGAAAATCTAACTATGTTCGGTCTTCATTAATGTATTTGAGTCATCATGTAATGTACTTATCAAAAGAATAAAGAAAATAGTTTTTATTATTATTATTATGACTTATTAAAGCATGGGTTTCATGCTTGGGTCACATTGTTTTAGGTCAAACTCCCCATTGAAGACTTCTAGGATTTCTTCTAAGTCAATAGAGTCATTATACTTTTAAAGAGACCCTTCATGGGATTTTGAATCATGTAAAAAGGTTAAGTATTGCATGAAATATGATTTATGTAACCTTCACACCATGTCAGCCTAGAAGAAGATCAAGTCATCCTAAGGACCCTATTTGACCCCACAAGAATCATATAAAAGGAATCTCATTGAATTCATTTGGAGCATAATTCTCTCACACAAGTTCGAAATCTCTTGGAGCTCGGAAAAAGTGCAAAGTTCTCTTCTAGTTAGGTAAGAGTGTGAATTTTGTTGTCGAGAACTTGAAATGAATGCTAGTTTGGGGAAGCCCAAGGAGAAATGAAAAATCAAAATTTTGGTGCCTTTCTCTCTCTGTTTCATGGTCTGGAATGGGAGATCGAAGTCCCTAAAGTTTTTTTGTTGCCAAAAGTTGTTGCCTAGTCCAAGTTGCTGAAAGGGGTCAAAGATTTAGGAGGTTGACTTGGTGTGGAGGGAAAATATGGTCTTGGTCTAGGGTGAAGAGTCTCAAAGAATACTATTGAAAGGGATAATTATCTTGACTAGCGTTTCCCCTTGAGGGAGGTTTTTCCGTAGCATGTGTCTATACCTTGTGTCTCTAGTTTTGTGATCTTCATACACACATAATATGGTAATTTATTGATGGAATATAAGATAATAAAGAAGTAAAAGAAGCCAACACAGTGATAAGTAATTATCAAGAAAGGAGAATCAAACCCTAATATAATTACTTTTCTTTTCCAACACTTTTCTCGTTACTATCCCACCATTATCCATTTACACCAGTGGATGCAACCAATCCAACTAGGTATTATACGCTTGCCTTTAGCTACTTTTATACATGCACTGAGCTTCATCTAGGCCTTACATCACCTGTTGGGTTTCATTCAACTCTCCCTGGGCTCCATTAACTTTCCTCTTTCCTAACCAATTCCCCAAATCCTAAACATAAAAGGCAAGACAAGAAACAAACAAGAAGAAAACCATGGAAACCCAACAATAATATGATACCATAACCAAAGTGGCATGGCCATGCACAAGATGCAAAGAAAACCGCAATCAAGCATAAAAAATCACCAAAATACCAAAAGCACAAGACTAACAACAGACACCATGACTAAATCCCCATGGTTTCCAGTGCTTCCAAGGGAAAGCTCAACGTGAGCCTTGTTCAAGATTCCAAGGCAATTTATTTTCCATGCAATCCCTTGCATCATACTGCCATCAACACATAAATGTAAGTGCTTAAATAAACATAAAAATACATTGGTTACCTTACCTTGTTGTTCCAAGCATGTTTCCTGTAACCACACCATCTCTCAAGGGACTATAATTCCCTTAAAATATCCACTTGTAACTAGAGACTAGCTAATATACCTATCAAATACAAGTTCATGAATCTAACACATATCCACATAAGATCAAACAATATTAAGGTTAAGAAGACTTCCTGTATGAAAATCACTCATTCGTTTGGAATTAGGGTTTCCAAACATAGCCAAAAGAATTCTTTCCAAATTCATTTCTTTGACATTTTCCTTGTTGCAATTGGGTGTTACTATGCATTGTCACGTCACCCAACTATTAGTTATATAAACACATCAACTATTACCTTGCCATGCTAATACCAAAAATGTTTCCTACACTGTTTACACATGTTCCAAATATCAAGACAATCATATCTATCAATTTGAAATCAGCCTTTACTAAGACTAGCAATCACGTCATAATTCATAGTCAACTCATGTTCATTAGACATAATACTACAATTGTCACCTATTACACTCAAGTACATGTCAGCTATCTCAACACATATGTGTTCTTACAATCATCTTAAAACAATATTGTTCATTCAAGAAATCTTACAGATACTCATATCATGTAAGTAATCCAACTTTCAGACAATAGATAAGCATCACAATCGACAACAACACTTAAACACCAATTAAATGATACAATCAAACATTCAAGCACAAAGTATATGACATAAGCAAGCTCATACCTTGTATCTCAAGGGAGGCTATCTTTTTTGCACAACCAATCCAGATTAGCATGATATAAGTTCATGACATATCAACTCAAAAATAAATAAGGTCATGATATCCATAATAGTCACTAGCTAACATGTTCACATCATAAAATCATAAACATTTGTCATTTATGCATAGAAATCACATATGTACGATAAGTCTAGATTATTACAACACAATGTCACAAATAATTCTACTCATACATGAATGTCATAACCCTAACCATCTTCATAGTCCAATCCAATTAGTATGATATATATAACATCAAGATCTTGATGTAATATCCCTAATCATCAAGTTACTAACATATAACAACAACAAGTTATATAACATGCTCATCAACAACATATAACATAATCATCAAGCTAACTATCAAATAACAACAAAAATTTAACATATAACATACTCATCAACAACATATAGCATAATCATCAAGTTATCTAACATAAATCAGCAAGAGCACTGCATACAACCATAGGCTACTACCACTCATGACTATCTCACACGTGTATATGACTACACTAATCAACTAGCATCTATCCTGTGTGTGACCATAATGTCAATAGACATGTATAGAAACCTAATGTATATAACCCTAATGCATATAACAATCCATGATCTAACATATCTGCATGCCCAACATCCAAACCTGTATGACGACATGCTCTTGCCTCGAGGTCCATTTCTATAACTTCACTTTAATTATCTGCATCTCTTGCTCTTTCTCAGCCAACACATCAGCATCATAACAACCAATAGCATCATGATGACCTAATTGCATACAACAACCTCACAATGCATGTCTGGCCTGCCATACATGCATGACATTGCATGCATAACAACATGTAGACACTGACATGCATAACAAATGCATATGCAACCATACACTGATGATGACACATCCCATAACAACACCATCAACCTTCACATGGAAACATTGCTGCAACCATGCTCAACACCATGCAAATGAAACAAGCACATGGACTACAAGCATAAGGAACACATATGCAATCGACATGAATACATGACCAACACACCACCCATCCAGTCTAAGGGGTGAATCATGCTATGATACCACTGTGTAGTATGATATATGACCTGAAGAGAGTGCAACCTGGTCTGATACCACTCTATAGTATCATATATGACCCAAAGAGAGTGCAACCACCTCTAATACCACTCTATGGTATCAAATATCACATAAGGAGAATGGAAACCAAACACCACCCAAGGAGAACCAAACTATGCTCTAATACCAATTTGTAACCAACCTCCTCCCACATCAACCCAAGTAACCGGCCAAGTAAACATGTGACAAGAGGATACTATGATAGGATTCAACCTCCTTGGTGACTTTAAGGAAATGGAATCAATGGAAGCACATCAACCATACCTTCCACATCAACAACAACACTCCCAAGAGGCAACCCCACCACTTAGGCATCCTGCCCCTGGGACCTATTGATTTTTTATACCTCTTAAAATATGGATGCTCTCATGCTATGGGCGTGTCAGCATCCAGGGACCTCTAGATGCTCCCACAAGCCTGCATGCCTTCATATAGGGGCTTTTCCACGCATACCTGTGCCAACGTCCATGGAATTTAAGGTACTTTTCTAGCCCATAATTCCGGTCACTCCCCAAACTTGTTGTAACTTCCAGAATCCATTAAACACATGATGACAATACTAATAAACCAAAAACAATGTCAGGACTAGGCCTGACCATCCCCAATTGGGACTGATATTCTCTCAAACATTTGGCATCAATGTAATCTATAGTTCTAGGATACAAGACATAACATGAATGACTGAAAACTCTTACGAAACATGACAAGAAGGATGACCACCTTCTCCCTTTAACTGTTATGACGTTAGTTAGGTCTTGCATCCATCATTTTAACCATTACAAGTAGATACATGAAGTAACCATGACATGAACCAATCAATTAACCATGCTTATAACCAGCATAAAATCATGGAAATAACAGTGAGATAACAATTATTAGATCCACATATAAACAAGTACAAAAGCAAGAGAACTTAGTTTTTATCAAACATAGGCAAATCTGACCAGATTCGGGACTTCCACGTACCACCCGACTGTAGACATGGTTGAACCAAATCTTTCTTTCAGTCAGTCACCCCCGTGCCATTTTCATCATGAATATGGGATCTCATGGATAAATGAATCCAAAAACAACCAAGGGAATCCAGAGGTTAAACCACCTCCACCCTCACCAAACCGTGATCACACCAAAACCGCTGCTGAAATCACAAAACCGGACCGAACTTGGAATGCCATCTAGAATCCATCACTATCCTTGAGTATTTTTTTGTCTCTTTGTCTCTCAGGCTTTACCACAATCCACACTGGATCACTAGGCCCTAAACTGAGACACCGGGTCTCAGGCTTTACCGCAATACACACTAGATCACTAGGCCCTAAACTAAGACTCCTCCCTTAGGCTTTACCGTGTATCCCACCAAAACCAGTCAAGGGATTCCTAGGCCTTTGGGAATGAACCTTGAGACCACCTTTGCCATGGATTTTGAAATCCATCTGGGAATTCCAAAACTCAAAATCGAGATAAACATCCCAATACACCATGGCATCCAAAAAAGGCAAGGTTGTGATCAAAACCACTATCATATCCCAGAAAAACCATGCCACCAACAACAAGATAACCATACACAAACATGCAAAGCCATGCATGTCAAAACCAACAAAGGAATCACGCATGCAATATGTTACCTCCAAGTATTCCTACTGAAGATGTTTGATCCCTCTCTTCCTTCCTTGATCCTTGTTTTCCTCCTTCCCCTTTGCTTGCTTTTCCTTCATTGATCCATAGCTATACTGCTCCAAGAAAACTCTAAATGTCCAAGAGTGAGAGAGAGAGAGAGAATAATGAGAGAGATGCAAAACTAAATTGAAAAAAGGTTACACTAACCAAGCCCGAGTAAAAGCTTGCCAATTGATCCTCTGAAGCCTTTTTATCAATGAGGCCTCTATTTTCTTCAATTTCCATTATTTTCCTTCATTTTCCTCCTCACATGCAACCTGTGACCTTTCACCTTCCTTTTCTCCTAATTTCCTTTATTTTAATAAATAAATGTGCCAAAAATTCATTTTTGCCTTTTAATGCCTTTGCCAATTTCCTTTAGCCATAAACACATCCAGTGATGTCAACTAGGATATCTTTGCCTAATATTCAGCTTGGAATAATTGTCCCTTAACCATGGTCTTATTTTTCCTTTATTAACTTTTATTACACAAAATTTTCACCAGGGTTGTTACAGGTATGCACGTGCTTCGTAGCACTTGGCACCTCTACCAGATGTCAGCTTTGTCAAGTTAGATACTACATGCCATGAAATGTATAGGGTTTTCTTTTTTTCTCCTCTTAATATAAAAATAAGTTCCCACCTTCTTCCATATTACTCACTGCTTCTAGTGTTAACTGTCTATGGTAAGCCAAATATTTTCTTTCCAACATAGAAATTAAAAACCATGCAAATTAAAGGAAATATGAACTTCTCGTAAAGATGATGGTGCTTATTGTCACATTCAAATTTTTTGCACTAGATGCAGTTGTCGTGATCAATGGTATATCAATCTATGTCTGAGAAGAAGATGACATCTCCACCTTCACTTTCTATGCAGCCTCATGAAACCTTTTTAGGACTAGCGGACTAGCTTATCCTAGGATAAGTCAAATTTTCCTGTCTTTTTAACTCACCAACTAAATAATAGAGTAGATCATTATCAAAATCTTCACCACCTATATCAAACACAACAACCAGGACCTCCTTCTCATTCATGACATAAGAAAGGGTTGTTGCAGAGGGCTCATTAATGATTCCTTTAACATCCAACCCTGCAATTTTACCAGCATCTTTGGTTGCTTGTCTCTAAGCATCATTGAAATATGTAGGCACAATCATGACTGCATTCGAGAAAGCCTTTCCAAGGTAACTCTCAACAATTTCTTTCATCTTAGTTAACACAAATGCACCAATTAAACCCATTCTATGTTTTACCAAGAGTTTGACTGTGTTAGGTCCCTATAATATTAGTGATTGCCCCATTAATATTATAGTTGTATCCCTTATTAATATTTTTGTGCCCCTATTGTCCCCATATTATTATTGTTGTGCCCCATAGAATCCCTTTATTGTTTTTTTGTGACTTTATATTATTATTGTTAAGTCGGCTGGGTTATATTGTGACTCCTTAGACTCCTATATATAGAAAGGAGGTTTTTTCATTTGAATCATCAAAGAATCATTCATTTGTGTATTGTAAAGGAGGTTGCCCCCTCAAAGAGGCTGAATTCTAAGGCGTTGATCTATCTTTTCTATCTTTTTGTGAGCTAGTTTCATAACATTTGGTAATAGAACTTTTGGATTCTAGGGTTTTGCTGCTCCAAGTAGGTCATCGTGGAATATTCACTATAACTTTTTTTTCTAAGAAGTTTTAGAAGCAAAAAAAAAACCCATTTGAGACAAAATCACACTGAACGTTTAGTCCAAAATTCAGATATTTTCGCTTTATATTTGTGGTGATATGATCTGAGGAAGTTGGTCTTTTTACAGACTCTTGAATTACATTCCAAACAGGTGACCTGCGGAAAATCGTCATAACTTTCTCTACGAGAATCAAATTGAAATTTTGTAAGAAGGTGAAGAAAAAGGAAGGACTGTTGTTTCTTGTAGATATTTTTCAAAGCCAAAGGTCGAAACAGGGACACGTGGCACGTCGTACAAGTTCACTCTATTGAACTATTCTATAATCAGGTGACTATAGGAGATTTGGCATATTTATTCCTTGGAGAATCCAATTTGGATCAGACTAGTGGCATTGGAAAGAGGACACAGAGGGCTACTGTAGATCACAATTTCAAAATTGGGTGATCCGAAATTATAGAGATACATCACAGGCAATATCGAGCTCCTACAAATTGAAAAAATGTGTGTAGATTTTTTTAAATTCTTACTTAAGCTTGGTTTGAAAAATTATTGAAGGAATTCAAAGGGCATAGTAGAGCATTATTATCGGTAACTGATGCCTCGAGAAAATAAAATGCAAACACCTAGTAAGCAACCTGAAAGCTCTAGCATGACTCATGAACAAGAGGAAGAAATGCTACATGATATATCAAAATTACAAGACCAAGTGCAACAAATGTCACTCTCACAAAAGCTAACAGAAGCTAAGATAAATGGCATGGAAGCTAAGATGAATGGTGTGGAAGCTAAGATGGACAATTTGAATATAGATTTGGACACAAATTTGAAGACAGGCATGGTAGATTTGAAGATAGATTTGACAAATTTTATACAAGAAATACTTACTAATGGTGAAAGGGTAGTAAAGGAAACTCATGATGCAAACAAAAGAAATTTTAATCATGATTTCATAGACTCTAATGTTGGATTGAAGACCCACCATATTCCAAAAATTGATATGAGGAAGTTTGATGGCAAGGATATCACAACATGGATATTATAGATGGAGCAATTTTTCGATCTCAATAATGTGCAAAACACACAAAAGGTACATATTGCAACTTTATATTTGGAACCAAATAAGTTTGTATGGTCTCAATGTCTTTGCTCTCGTAAACAAATTATCACTTGGGCAATTTTTATGGAAGAATTGACAGCACATTATGAGGATACAAAAAGCAACACTTTTTTTAACCAATTGATAAGTCTCAAATAAAAGGTTTCAATAATGGAGCACATTGAGGAGTTTCAAAAATTGAACATAAGGGTAAAAAATATTCCAGAGGACCATAGGATTGATGTGTTCATAGGGACTTTAAGGGATAATATCCAACATGATGTTCGCCTTTGGGAACCTGATTCATTAGAGAAGGCATTCAGGTTAGCAAGAAAAATGGAAAGAAAAATTATGGCAACCAGGGAGCATACCACTCACAACTATAAAGATGGAAGTGTGGTTACCCCTAGTCTTCCACAACCTATAAGGTTAACACCACAACAATTGGAAGAAAAAAGAGCAAAAGGGCTTTGTTACAGTGGTGATAGCAAATACACTAAAGGTCATAAGTGTGCTGAGAAGAAATTATTCTACATAGATTGCGAAGAGGAAGAAGAA
>APFE031200477.1:102377-121999 GCA_000404065.3 Pinus taeda | reverse complement strand
TGTAATGTAAAGGAGGTTTCCCCCTCGAAGAGGCTGAATTCTAAGGCATTGATCTATCTTTTCTATCTTTTTGTGAGCTGGTTTCATAACAGACTGCAGTGAAATCTTTGTTGTTTTCCATATCTCAAGTTTTTGATTGTTTTTTTATTACTGTTCGTTCTCCCTCTTAATTTTTTTCAACTGGTTTTTGTTAATATTTTATTTTCTCGTGTCAATGAATATTGTTTTGTATACTTGCAACCTTATTTTTCCCCCTTCTTGGTTCTTTCTCTCTCAACATTGTATCAAAGTTGTTGACTGTTTTTTTATTATTGTATGTTCTTCGTCCTTTTAATTTGTTTTGGTTGATTTTTGTTAAGATTTGATTTTCTCATGTTAGTGAATCTTTTTCTGTATACTTGAATCATTATTCGCGCTACCTTCTTGGTTATTTCTCTCTCAGCATTTTGTCAGTATCTCTTCATATATGTTATTATACATCTTTCCTTTTATGTGCCTAAATATGAGGCAATGGTCTATAATGAAATGTTTTTGCCAAGTAAGCGAATATTGAGCTTTTCATGACTTTCATTGTAATGGTTGATGTGGTGTTACCCTAATTTGAAATTATTTTCTTGTATCCTTTCAATATCTTTGTTTTTCCTGAAGTTGTACTTTTGATCCCATTCTCTACCCCACACTCTGTGAAGTTATCCTATGCTTTTTGGTCATCTTTTCTTTTTTGCATGTATCCGCAAATAATTTTTTTGTTGGGAAGCTATTGTTTGGTCATTCTATTATTTTCTTGTTATCATTATTGAACTTTTAACTCTTTTTATAGGGCCTTGCAATTATGTGTTTCCATATTTGGTAGTTCTCATTGAACAGCTTCTATGAACATATATGATTGGTGAATGCAACTCGTACCTACACTTTTGCTTTTGTATTTATTGGGTTGTGCAACTATAGAATCTATTATATCCTTGGGATTTACCATTTCAACTTGTGCCCTATTCTTTTGTTTGTAATGCATATGCTCACTGGTCTTATTCTTGCAAGCAACTGATATGAAATAAAGAGTCTCTTAACAATGTGTGGACTATATATGCAACAAAGAGTCTTTGACAGTTTGTGGACTATTCTTGGTCACTGAATAGCATCTAGTTTTTCATTTATTTTAGTTGGTGGACTATTTTTCCTATCACTATATCTTTTGTTACATTTCATTTAACCTAGGTTACTAACCAATTTGTGACAGGGAAGTATATGTTTTATTGCATTTCATTTAAGTCAAGTTACTAACTGGTTTTGTGATAGGCAAGTTTTTGTTAGCATTTGAATTGTTTCACTTTAGGAGGGAGTTGGGAGGATTTGATTTGGGTTCATCTTTTGTGGTAATGGTGGACTATATGTTGGTTTAAGGGCACTTAACCCAGGTTTAGAGTGTACTGCGCACCAACAAAAACCTCAACCACTGGCCCTTTCGGCAACGACCTGCAAATAGATCGCAGTCTCACCCGAAGTAGTTATGGGAGGTTGCAAAACTAGGTTTTTGTAGTCGGAGGGATATGCGTGTTGTGGCGCCTGTGTGTTCACTTATGTCTTATATCTATATACAACTTTACATACATGACTAACTTCACGTTGATGATTATCTTCATATATTGGTACTTAATGCATAAACATAACAGATAACAATATAACATATAATCTTATTCTTCTATGTAATTCAATAAAAAGAATGCATAACGATATCAATAACAATAGATAATGAACACAAAAAGATACTCAATACTTCACCAAAACTTCTTCTTTATTAATAAGGATCTTTAATACATACGCTTCTCTAAACTGTGCACCCAGTTGCAGGTGGTCTGCGCACTCAACTACAGACTCTTGAAGGCCTCTATGCACTTAGTTGTGGAGCCTTCCCCAAAACACAGACTCAGAAAATAAGATCAATTATGAATTATATATATGCTTAGCTTATTTCCATTCTTCTCGACAAAGTATTGCATCTTCCTTATATAGGATTCCTTACTACAAGACCATGGTCCACATACCATGGATCCGAAAAAACAATGGACTAATACCCAAAACCCGTTACAAAATAGGGGACTTTTGACCCACCCAAAGCCCCTAAACACTGCGTGATGAATAGAACTTCACCAACTCCGCTCCTCAAAATGTGGAGTCTTTGACCAAAAGTTGGACCAAGTTGGGTTATGACCCATGACTCATCTCGAGTCACTCAGTTGTTGTTCCCTTGATTTTCGTTGCAATTCTGTTGCAGACTGCATTATACTACTAGACTATCTATACCATTTGCTTCTCCTCTCAGCACGCCTCCTCCAGAAATGCCTCTGTGGTTAGGCCAAAAGCCTTCTATAGTATTTCTGCCTCCCTTTTCTTCAACTCTTTGAGCCTTTCTTCCATTGCCTGATAAAGTTTGAGGGCGTCATCCTACCATTGCTAAGCCTCGCTTGCCAAATTTTCTCCTTCCTCAAAAAGATTATCTATCTTCTTTGGAGGTTCTTTCCTTTAGTAATCCTAGCGAGCTTGTGCAAGACTAATAGGGTCTTTACAAATGCCAAGATATCGTCACTCTACTTTTGCTTCACCTACAATTTCTCCTCGATCTTTTGGATGTTTGGATCCTCCTGTAGTGAGGTCCAAATATGTATCATGTCATCCAATAATTTCCCATGGTCCACCACTATGTCGAATATGCCTTTGAATGCACCCTTTAAGTCTTTCTGCCTATGCTCCCACACTTCTGGTGGCGTGGCTACTTGTAGCCTTATTCACAGCTCTGATATCTGCACTTCATACTCGAATTTTATTCCTTGATCGTGAGGGTGAGCTTCGTGACCTTCTCTACTGGTGGTTCCTCCTCGCTGACCTTCATGTCCAAGATTGTGTTGCAACTATATTCGATGGCTTTTTCCAAATGCTATTTTCGTCGACATGCATTGTGTCTTTGCTTAGCCACCCGCTCCAGCTGCTTCTTCAACACAACTTTCTCCTTTTACACTTGCAGCACTAAAGTCGAGGTTCGTTGTTCCAATGCATGCAGCTCGGTTGTTAAAATTTGATGGAATTCATGCAGCACCTAAATGGGTAGCACATAAATATTTATGTTGATAGTCTTCCATGATTTGGATCATTCTTTGTGCTCTATTGTGTAGAACTGTAGTGCCCCAGCTGGCACTTGAAAATTTCTAATGTTGAAATATGTCTCTATTCTTTGCTCTACCTGCAATGGCTGAGTGGTTTTTTCTTGTTGTTTTTCTATTGCGGCAATGCCTTCAGCTCTGTGATGCCCTGTTGTACCTTAGCCAAGATTGATCTATAGTGATCGTCAATTATGTCATAGGTCTCCATTGTGATCTCCTGGACTTATCCCATTAGTGAGGAGAAGAACTTATGCACCCTTGGACTTATCTTCTTTCTGCTTTTTCCTCTTACCTGTCATAATTGTTGTATATCTCCTTCTTACAATAAAAGGTGACTCATCTTATACTTCTGCATCACTGAGGGGTTCCTCATGCTCCTACTATGTTTCCTTTGTTTCTATCTCTACATCCTTTCCACTTGTACCTACATCCTGCGGGGTACCCTTCTCTCTTCCAACCGCTCCACCGGGTGGAGTCATCCATTCTTCCAACCATTGTTGTACTATGGCGAGAAAATCATCTTCGGTTACTAAGTATGGAAACGAGTGTCATGTCCTAGTTGGGTCCTTCATTACCTTGAAATAGGCTCTGTGGAAGTCTGCTTTGAAGTCTGCAATGTCAAAATATTTCTTATATAAACTCGGTGACATCCTTGGATGTTGATTCACCACCATGTGTAGATCCATTCCCATCACCACAAAGTAAATCCTATTCTCTATTGTGCACGTCAGCTCCTTAGTAAACCAAAGAGAGGCATACCTCATTGCTTCACAAACATCCGCCTCGACAGATGGAAATTATGAGTCTTTTGGTTCTTTCCATGCAATTAGTGCGATGAGGATTATCAAACAAGCATAGTGGAATGTCTTCCCCTCTTCTTGTGCTTCCCTGTAATCTACCAAAAATTCCTTGTACAGATAGGTAGTCCAGTTAAACTAGACCCCTATGCTGCACTATGCAGCCAAAGATACTATAGTTGCAAACACCTCATTGGCCCTGCACTTCCTCATTATCTTACCTACCAAGATGTGTGAGTCGAAATGTACTCTTTAGTCATCGATGGAATTGATATCATATCCTTGCGACTTCTTCACTAGTCTGAAATTTTCCTTCATCATTTGTGTCATTTCCTTGTCCTTATTTTTTTCCACAAATTCTTATGTGGGGTTTTTTCCCTGATGAGGCAACATTGTGATTCTTCTTATTAACATTTCATCGATTGGGATCTTCGTCCCTTGCCAAATGCATCCATCATGTACTAGTGTGAGGAGTTGTCGCACATAGATTGTATTGGATGTGCTTCAGCTAGAGTGTGGCACATTCAGCATGTTCAAGAGGCCCACTTTCTACAATCTTGCAGCCCACTGGAACAGGTCCAGCCTCGTAACTCCACTTTCTAGGTACCGAACCTGCTCCACATATTTACTTGGTTCAAATTGCGGGTATTTTCTCTGATCATTAAAGTCCCAGTCTTCCATCTTTAGCTGGGGGATCTTCCCCAACACTTCACCCTAAAACAACACTTCCTGTGGAAGCAATGGAGTGTACATGGAAAACTTTCCCTCCTTTGGATCCTTAACTAGTTTGGCCTTCGATTTTCTTGGTGGCATGTAAGGTGGGAGCATCGTGGGAATCTCTTCATCCTTTGTCTCCATGTGGTGAAATACAACCTCCTCTTCACTATCATTGATCTATTGAGTTGCATTTTGCTACATTGAATTCTTTCCTTTCTACATAGGCTTCTTCCCCTTATCTTCTTTGTTATTTGTGCGGACTTCCTTCTGGGTTTTCTTCCTCGGGGATGTTCTGAGTTCCGCCCCAAAGACCTCAGTTGGTCTCTTCTCATGCTTCTTCTGTGGTTGTGGTTATGTGGGTACCTACTTTTTCAACAACCTCTGCCACCTTGGGGACATAGGTACCTTCGCTGCTTGTGCCTCCATAATACCCGTTAATCCTCTTTCTGCAAATATTTTAACGAGTTCCTCAAAACACCTGTCAAACATATAGTAGCTCTCTTCTCTTTACACTTAGATGCAATTTATTAACTTTTCTAGACATAAAAGTGTCAAATGTGGCACACGATATGGTTTTTATAACGAACTTGAATTCCCAGCCTCATGATTGATTCAAGATTTTCTCATTTAATGTAGGTATGGGAATAGATACAGCCAATTGTGATTCATAAATGCTCTTCTCTCTTGCCCCTTAATGGAAATTTCCTTTTAACAGTAGATTTTTCCTTCCAATAGTCATATCTTCAGCCAAATTTGATGAACCCTCCCTCATAGCACAGTCACCTTTTCTTTGTCACGGTTCCTTCGGACTTCGTCACACTCCTAAGTATCGTGCAGTAATCTTTCTTCAGAGAAGTCCCTTTCTGCATAGTAGTTTATAGTTCTGTACCCACTTTCAACTGTAAGTGGAACTAAGATTCATCCCTATATATCTTCAACCTATTACCATTCACTCGTCCCAGAATCAGCTAACCATTCAACTTCATGAGTTGCATCGAGCCACCATCAGAGATGTGCTTAATGATACATGGTCCTAACCAATGTGTTTTAAATTTTCCTGGAAACTTCATGAATTTGTTGTCATATAATAAGACAAGATCTTCTTCCCAAAATGTCTTCTTCTTGATATTCCTGTCATGCCATGCTTTCTTCCTTGCTTTCTGCACTTGCTGATGGAACCCTGCTATGAACCTCTCTTCTTCTAGAGCTAGTATCTAGGACATTCTTTCATTCATAATGTTGGGGTCTGTCATATCTGTGACAACTGCAATTCTCAGACTTGGCACAATGTATTCCATAGGCATAACTACCTCTTTTCCATATACTAACCTAAAAGGTATCTACCCTGTCAATTTCTTGTATGTTGTTCTATATGCCCACAACACCATTGGAAACCTTAAATCTCGGTCATCTACGTTCACATTGCATACCATGGTCATTACATTCTCCAGGATCTTATTGGAATCTTCCACTGCTCCATTTGCCTAAGGATGATAAGCAGTGCTCTTCTTGTGGTAAACTCGAAATTCCTCAGTTAGTGCTTCAACGATCTTGTTCAAGAAATGTGTGCCTTGGTCGCTCATCAAGATATTTGGACAACTAAACATGGACAATATATATTCAAAGATGAACTTCACAACAAATTTTGCGATGCAATCTTTCACTGGATGTGCCTCGACCCATCTTGTCAAATAACTAGTGGTAGTGATGATATACCTTGCATTACTCCTCTTTCCTGGTGGATTGATAGGTCCAACAAAGTCAATACCCCATTTGTCAAAAGCTTGAAAAGTTACGTGTGGTACTAGTAGCATCTTGTCTCTTCTAGATGGATTTCTTGTTCTTTGACATACATCACATGCTTGACAGAATTCTTTCACACCCTTATATATTATGGGCCAACATAGCCCAAGTCTCAAGATTTTTTTGCGCAGTGGCTTTTCCTGTATAGTGCCCACCTGCGACTCCTCCATGAGCTTCTGCCAGAATACTCTATCATTCGTGTTAAGGGACGTATTTATGCAGTACTTCATCTCGTCCCAGTTTGTACAAGTGTCCAGCAATCAATGAGAAATCAGTTGCTCGAACCACCAATTCCTTCTTTTGCTTCATAGTGTACTCCGTGGGTGCCATTCCTGTGGCCAAAAACTAAATAATATCTGAGAAGTGATCATTTGCAACTCTAATTGTGAATATTTGTGCATTGGATAGGTTATCTTCGATATTTGTGGGCTCTTCTCTTGTCTCTATTCTTGATTGATGATTAGGCCCAACATTCAATTTTCCTGGCTTCACTATAACTTTGAAGTCACACTCTAGAAATAATAACAGCCATCGATAGATCTTTCCTCCTAAAATAGGCTTATTCACCAAATATTTCAACAAGGAGTGATCAATGAACATTTTGAAATGTGCTCCCAACAAATAGCGCCTGAACTTTTGTAATGCATATACCATAGCTAATCCCTCTCTTTTTGTCATGCTATAGTTCTTTTCCGCGTTGGAAATTTCCCTACCTACAAATGTTATGGGATGATCAATTTCTCCTACTCCTGGTCATGCTAGTACTATACCCAATGTTATGCAAGATGCATCAACATGTACATGGAACTCCTTCTAGTCTGGGAAAATTAGAATAGGCGCATTTACCATCTTCTCCTTCAGTACATCCAAGCTCTTCTGGCATTCTTCGCTCCATTGAAAATTCACATATTTGTTTAGAAATTTCTCCATCGGTGCATTTATTTGCCCATACCCCTTTATAAACTTTCTGTAGTAGCCAGTGTGTCCTAGTGTCATGCACAGTTGTCTTACTTTTTTTGTTGTCGATGGGTTCACAATAATTGCGATCTTCGTGGGATCCACCATTAATCGTTTTTAAAAAAATACATGTTGGGGGCTTCATTTTGAATTTTTAATGTTGGCAGGAAGAAAAGTCAAGAACACGTGGTGGGAAAAATGGTCCAGGTTGCGGAGCTGATGGCCAAAGGTAAGGGATAGGAATAGGGAGTGAACGGGCAGTTACGAGAAGGTGGTGAAAGAAGACAAAGGCAGTCAAGCAAAGGAAATGACAGAGTCAGTCGAACGGAAATGGAAGCGGGAATGTGAAATAAACAATAAAAGGCAAGAGTCAATAGAGGAGAGGGTTGGTGATGAAGTGGGTGAGCCAAGGTAGGATCTAGAGAGCTAGACCGGTTACAAAAGAGTGAGGATTGCCCTAGGCTCTACTTATGTTCATTTTTGTCAGTTATTTTCTATGAAAGTATTCTCTATGTATTTGATGAACATGCCTCAAGCCTTTTGTATTCTGTCATGTGCTCCTTTATATTCCAAGTAATGAAAGAAGCAGTTTGGGTCCTATACTATATCATTGTGTTCTTTATGAGTTCTTTAAAAATTTAAATGATTGATTTACCACTGGATATTTTCATGTGATGATATGAATGGGATGAAAGTCTTAGATAGTCTAGTAGATAGTCTAGGATACCACTCTTAGCTCCATCTCACTACAGTAGCAACACACCTCGGGTGAGACTCCTTGCCTCTGGGTAAGGTGAAAATGTCGGTGTTATCCTAGAGTGTTGGCTTGTTGGGGACTGACGTAGGTTCAGAGTTGATTTAGCCAAACAAATCCCGATACTACTGGCCTTTTTGGAAATAGTCTGCGAAACGCAGACTGAGGTCTCACCCAAAGTAGTATGAGAGGGTGCTAGAACCAGGTTTCCGCACCCTGGAGATGTCTGATGAGTTCAAGTGGTTTGCGGTTTGATCCTGTGCACAAGTCGCTACGCGCACTTTCCCTTACCTCGTAGCCTAATATACTGCCTTCGTACAGCCCTACCGAGGGGCTGAACATCGCGCTCTGCATTATTACCCAATACCTCAATGGTATTCCAACGTTAGTTAATTAAATTTTCCTACTTGAGTTCTTTAAGCATACTTAACAATATAAACCATTCATACAGGTGCGTGCAGTAAATAAACAGTATATTCGAAAATCATATCAAACATGCATTAACCCAAAAACAAATACACAAAATTATGATAAAACTTCTCTTTATTAACTTCTTCCTCGGTTATAGACTCTACTCTGCTCTACGCACTCAACTGCAGAGCCTTCTCCTACTCTACGACCCAAAGACACACTTCACACTTGTGACTCAATCACTTAGACTTGTTATTCTTCTCTCCTCCTTCCTTTTCTCTTTTACACTTAGAGCCTCACTCTATTTATACAATCCCATGGTCCATGGACCATGGGTAGGTCTATCTAGCCGACATTACATTACAAAACTAGGGCAAAAAACCATGTGGCTCTATTATACTATTGTGCCCCACACCCGCAATTCACGGAGCTTTACAACAAAATTCGGTCAAAGCTTAGGCTTTGAGCCCCAAAACATGCCTTGGGGGGATTCCATGCCCAAAAAACCCCCAACACAAGCATCGTGACTCACCCTCGAGTCACTTTGGTGCGACAATCTTTGCACGGAGTCCCTCCAACTGTTCTTGAACTGCACAGAGGTCGGCAGTGCACTGAGCTGCTTCTTGCTGGAGCTGCTGCATACGTTGTTCCGAGGCCTCCGTGTTTTAACTGCTTCTCTGCGTCTGTGCCAATATCCCTTGCATATGTTTATAGTCCCACACCTTTGTCTGGATCCTTGGAGCGTGAAGACTGTGCTTCTGTCGGTTAGTCAGATAGCCAAGCCACTTGTGTAGGGATTCAAGCGGCTGCCATTCACTTTGCCTAGGAAAGGCTCTCCATTTAGTTTGACCAGCTGTATTGTGCCTCCGTCTGTGACCTCCTTAACCACGTATGGTCCCAGCCAATGCATTCTGAACTTTCTCGGGAATTTTTCAAACTTACTGTCATACAACAGCACTAAGTCATTTACCTTGAAGGTGCGCAACTTAATATTGCGATCGTGTCAGGCCTTTTCACGTTGCTTTTGTACCTGCTGATGAAAACCTACCAAGAACCGTTCCTCCTCAAGTTTTTCCAATTGTGCGAGGCTTTTGTTCCAGAGCTTCACCGTCCATCATACATGTGAGCGCTGTTATGCGCAGACTAGGTACAATATGTTCCATCAGCATGACACCTTCCACGTCATAAACTAACCGGAAAGGTGTTTGTGTTGAGAATAGCAACAAGAAATGCTAAAAATAGCATTCAGTATATTCCAATTTTAATTTGTCCTTGAATTAAAATTCGAATTTAATCTCACCAACTTCTTGGAAATAATTAATTAATTCATTATGGATTAATTAGTTGGAGAAATGCAAGCTAGAAGTCTTTGTGAAGTCATGCAATAGTTATCCCTTAAATTAAGGAGATAAAAATGAGTTGTATTTGAGTTGCAATTAGTTAGTTCAGTTAACTGAGTTATGTCCAGTTAAATTAGTTCCAAACTATTTGAGGAACTAATTGTGAGTTCAGTCAATTAATGCATGCATGCATCCAACTAGTGTACTCTAGATAATTGAAGATTCTCTCATCAGAACCTCATGCATGTTTATTCAAAGAAAGACCCAATTGAGCTAAATGTCAAGGACATGTTACTATCAATTGGAGGAATTTTCCTATAAAGGAAACTCATCCATGCAGCCAAGGTAAGGTTCCTTGAGGATTGCGCAGTTCTAAAAGTGTGTTGGAGCAATGTGTGAGATCAATGTTACACTGGGTAACAACTGGATCACCCAGGGAAAACTGCGCAAGGAAATAGGAGGCTTGGAGGGTAGAGGAGAAGGTTTGTGAGAAGCCTTGTTTGCCTATGAGCATCCAGGAGGGTTGTACTGAGAGCTGGCTAGCTGTGAGAGCTAAAGCTTTGTGTAATCTTGATGTATTTCCACCTTGTATGATAATACAGATAGTGGGGTTTTTAGCTGAGGTTTTCCTCTGAGTATTTTCTGTGTTTCATGTGTATTGATTCTTCTTCTCTGTTATATGTGTTCCGCTTGATCTTGCTCAAACCTATTAAGCTTCCACAAGTTTGATAGTACAAGTAGATTATAGTATTTTGCTTTGGTATATTGCATTATCGAATTAATCTACAATCAGATTTTCTACATAGATCTCAGAAGTAGATTTGTAGAGAATTTGCAGGAAATTCTACAGTTTGTCCCATCAGTTTCTTGCACATTTTCCGATAAGCCCATAGTACTATAGGTACTCGCAGGTCCCAATTGCTTCACTACGCATTGCACACTTTGGTTAGCACAGTCTCTAGTATTTTATTGAATGTTTCTACTGTCCCATTGGCTTGTGGATGATACAATGTGTTTTTCTGATGATACACCTGGAAATCTTCTATGAGCATGCTGATGGTTTCATTCAAGAAATGTGAACCGTGATCATTCATTAAGATTTTCGGATAGCCAAATCGAGTCAACACATGTTCAAACAAAAACTTTGCAGCCGTGGCAGTCATGCAGTATTTAACTGGCTACACTTTTGCCCAGCGAGTCAGGTACTCCGTCGTGATGATGATGTATCGCGCACTCATTTTTCCCTGAGGTTTGATAGGTCCTACAAAGTTGATTTCCCATTTCTCGAATGGCTGCAACGTCATTTGTGGATTCAATGACATCTCATCCACCTGCGATGGTTTTTCGGTCCTTTGACATATATCACAGGCCTTACAGTGTGCTTTTGAATCCTGGTGAAGGGTTGGCCACCACAACCCTCCCCCAAGAATCTTTTGTGTGTTCACTCATCCTGCATAGTGTCCTCCTGCAACGCCCCCATGTTCTTCCGCGAGGATTTGACTTCGTTCAAATTCAAGTACGTACCTTCGCAAAATCTCATCATTTCCCATTTTGTATAGGTACCCCGCAATGACATAAAAATCTGTCACGCGCACCACCAATTCCTTCTTCTATTGGACAGAGTATTCCTTCAGTGCAATCCCTGTTTTCATAAAGTGTATTATATCTTCGAAGTGTCTATTTGTGATGTTCACAGCAAAGAGTTGTGTGTCAGGTAATCCTTCCTCCAAACTAGTAGGTTCCTCGCCCGTCTCAATATGCGACAAGTGATCTGATCCTGCGTTCAAGCGTCCAGGTTTTACCACGACCTCAAAGTCATATTCTTGGAACAATAAGAGCCACCTATAGATGTGCCCCCCTAGCACAAGCTTATTGACCAAGTACTTTAGTGCGCAATGTTCTATATACATCTTGAAATGTCCTCCTAGAAAATAGTGCCAGTATTTTTGGAGCACATACACCATAGCCAATCCCTCGCACTCAGTTGTGGAATAATTCTTTATGGCTTTAGACAATCTACGACTTGTAAACGCGATAGGGTGGTCCAAGCCCTCTCCACCCTCTTGTGTGAGCACCGCTCCCAGCGAGATATACGACGCATCAACATGGACGTGAAACTCCACATCCCATTTTGGGAAGACCGGGATTGGAGCCGAGGCCAATTTCTCCTTGAGGACATCCAGGCTCTTCATGCAATCATCATTCCAGCAAAATGTGACATCCTTTTCCAATAGTTTCTCCATCGGTGCGGTTATTTGGGCATAGCTTTTGATGAACTTCCTATAGTACCATGTGTGTCCCAAGGTAGCGTGCAACTGTTTAACATTTCGCGGTGCTTCCAAATTCAGAATTACTGTAATCTTCGCGAGGTCTACCATTAGTCCCTGTTTGCAGACCACATGTCCCAATAAGTTCCCAAAGGGAACGAGGAATGTGCAATTCTTAAGGTTCAACGCAATCTGGTGCCATTGACAAGTATCCAGCATCAAGCATAAGCTTGCTACGTGGTGCTTAACCAATCCAAAGACAGCCCAATCATCTAGATAGACCTCCTAGAATTTGTGAATATATTCTTTGAACGTGGTGACAACTATGATGAGAAGATGGTTGGCGCATTTTTTAACCCAAACGGAATGATGGTGTATTGAAAGCAGCCCCATTCAGTGGTGAAGTTGGTCTTGCTCCTGTCTTCCGGCGCAATTTTGATCTCGTGGTACCCTGAGAACCCATTGGTGAAAGAATATGCTTCTTACCTGCCGACATTTTCTAATACTTCATCTGTGAACGAGGTCGAGAATGGGTCGTGTACACAGGCATAATTCAACTTCCTATGGTCCACGCATATTCTTATCTCACCCTTCTACTCTTTCTCCTGCACTACCATAGGGCTCACCCAGCTAGATTCTTCCACCGGCTCAATAATTCTGGCTGCGAGCATTTTGTCTAGTTCTACATGGACCTTTTCCTTGTAGTTAGGATTCAAGTGGTAAGGCCTCTACTTAACTGACTTCACGTCTGGTTTTAAGGTGATCTTCATCATCCCTAAATTTCCAACGATCCCCTTTAAGTCCGTAATCTTGGTCAGGAATAAGTCTTGATACTCGCAGAGTAACTCAGCGACCTTATCCACCGTGGCATCATCCCAATAGTCACTGAGAGTTGCATACTTCGGTTCAACCTCTGTCCCAATGTTTACCTGCTTCATTTTTAGCGGCGCAGTGATGTCAGGATCTTCATTCAATGGTCTTTGAACCTCGCGATAGCCTTCAGTTTCCGGAATGTTGATTTTAAGTGGATCCTCATCATCCTCCTCAATATTTACATTGTGACACTCTAGCGCGCAGCTCAGTTGGGTCACCCATTCTGGCTGAAGCACTTCCATTGGCTCCTGGGGTATTCTAAAGATAACTGCTTTTACTGCTTAGAGCGCATCATCCACAGTATCCCACCAATGATCTTGAAACATGTAGGTTAACAGGAATCCTTCGTGTAAGATATCCCATTCACTTGTGCCATGGCGGAACTCCATTCCAATATACCAATTCATGGGTATGACATCCAGGGTATGACAGAACAGGTGCACCCACTCAGGTTGTGGCTCTTCCCCATAGACTTGGTCCATTTTGTGAGGTGTGCACGTGGATCATCCCGTGCATCATACTTGTCAATTAGCCACATCTGAGGTGTCCCAAACCACATGTGCATAATCCTTCTACATTCGCGCCAGTCCTCAAAACTCCTTTGATGTGTACCCCACCATCTTTTGGGCATAGCGTGCAATACCCATTTCAAAGCGTCAAAATGTTGTTGTTTCAATACTTCTCTTTCAAAGTTGTTCAGGAAATCATCTACCTTGCTCAACCCATCATACATAGGTAGATCTCTTACCTCTGTTTCCACACAGTGCAGCGACCTTGTCATCATGTTACATTTGAGCGTGGTTACCTCTTGTAACCAGTACTACCATCGTTCTATTTCCTCGTTTGAATCTAAAGTGCAGGAGCTTTCACACTCCCACGAGAGTCTACCATCTGTTGTTGGATTCACCCAGTCCTGCTCCCGCGTGGTTATCTTATAAATACAGTCTAGATTGTCACCGTTGTCATTGTCACGTACTGGTTCTATGTAGTGTGATCCTTCTGCAGGGTCTATAGGTACCACTACATGCAGTGAATGTTTCTCAAAAATCATCTTGCGCTTCTTTATATTTATAACGCCATTCATGTCAGTGGCCCAATCTATTCCTAGTAGCACGGGATAGGGATTGTTGTCATAAAAAATCTCTATTACTTCAAAATCTGCAAGCGCATTTGCACCTTCGATATCCATTGTTATTCCCTGAAATCTTCCCATGGGTAGGATATTTTGTTGGTTCACCATTCGCAATTAAATAGGAGACCATTGCAACACAGACCTGCCCATATGCTCCCATGTCTGCTTTGGCAGGACATTTGCATCCAGTCCTAGATCCAAAATCACTTGATCCATTTCATATTCCCCAATCTGCGTGGTCAATCTCATCTCTCTACCTGTTCGCGTTGTGTGCTTCTTGAGCTTCTGGAATACACATGGTTCTCCTGGCATGGTCCCAACACATCTAGTTATGAGTTCTTGCAGCCCCTTCATAGCCTTGATGTCACGCAACAACTTCATGCATGTCTCCAAAAAGGTAGTGAGCATTGATGGGTCCATTTCCGGTTCCATTTTGCCTTTACTACCTGAAGTGGAGGCTTCCACGAAGTTCTTCTTAGCTTCCATGAATGTCTCCTTAGCACACTCCAAATCAAATTCTGGTTCCTTTGTGGGAGCCTTGCGAACCCAGGCACTTTCTTCAGGCTGGTTTCCCTTATCATCCCTCATCGTAATGCCGCTTTAGAGAACGATATTTACATTCGGGTCTTCCTCGCACGGCTCAGACCTCATCATTTGCAGGTTCTAAGTCAGGTGAGGTTGGAGTGTTCCTTTATCGCGCAACCTCACTATCAGTGTGGGATAGTCCTCTATCTCATGATCAAACTGGGTACATTGTAAGCATGATGGTCTCATCGGATTTGTACAATCACGGGCATAATTCCCTCGCCCTCCACAATTGTAACAGATTAGCTATCTGTGACCTCTTCCTAGTCCCATTCCACCTCGACCTCGTTCGTGCCCCTGAAATCTAGTGCGCTCCATCCCTGAATTTTGATCGAGGGCTCACGTTTCGATCTGAACTCTGTAGGTAGGAGTCTTATCCATCATCAATTCATAACTTCTACAAGTGCGCTCATCATGGTCTACTGACCTGCCGAAGTTACAAAACAACTGCTGGGAACTCTGTGTATACTTCTATAATAGATGGCAGTTATCTACAGCATGCTTCCCTCCTATCTGACAAATCGTGCACCATAATGCAGGCACCACGCTCGGTCCTGCTTGTGCCTCCGATCTCAATGGCATTGGTCCTCCTCCTGTTACGTAGTTTACAAAAACTAGACAATGGTCCTTGTCATTTCCCTGGCCTTTTCACTTTACGCACCATACCTCCTCATGCGCTTCTGGGCGAGCCGTCCTTTATGGTTTCAAATTCTGCATCTCAAGGCCCAAGTTTTTCAATTGCGTGTGGATCTGTTGGACTCCCGGGTTAGGATCTTGTATCAGGGTTTCATGAAGTCTCATTGCGATCTCCAAGGCCTCGGCCTGAGTGGATAGCTTCTGCTGTGACAGTGCATTCCTTAGATGCAGTGTTAGCGATGATACAAACCATGCGCGGTGTTTCCCATCTATCAAGGTCATGTTGGCTTCACGAATCATACACTTCAGTCTCTGATCTAGCTCCCAGAGGGTCTCGCCTGGAAGCATCGTGATTTCCTTAAATCTAGTAATCGATTGTGTCTCTGATTTTGGCATGCTAAAATCCTTGTTTAGCACAGCTTAGATATCCATGATCCCTGCTTTTGGATTGTCATTGGAATGCTTAATGCACCATGTTAGTGCGCGATCCTACAAATTGCTAACTAGTGTTGCTTTCTTCATATTGTCTTCCGTGACTCCTTGCGCTTCCCATACAGCCTTTACCATGAAAGAAAACTGGTTCAGATCTTCGTTCCCTACTCCTTTGAACACTGGAAACTTTATCATGCTCGCCATATTGAACTATGGTGGGGGCGGAGGTGGTGTGGGCGACGATGGGGGTGAAGATGGTGAAACTAGTGGTGGTGTAGGTGGGGGTGGAATGCGCAGAATTCACTGCTTTATCAGACTGATTTCAATTCTTGGTGAAACTTTCGCGAGCTCTTCCTCTTTTTCCCGTGGAGGTGAAATCAAGGGGCTAGACTCTAGTTATGTGCTACCTTCGTTTTTGTAGATCCTTCCACTCTGCATAGCCCCACACATCAATTTATTCTTATAACCATTTTTCACACAGTAGCATTTTAATCCAAGTGTTCAAAGATTTAACGTACTTACCTCGTGGTCCTTTGAGGAAGCGTCGTTCTTCCTCGCTATAGTTGACTGAAGTATCTACCGCGAACTCGGTGATAAATCCTCCTATAATTTGATCGAGCCAATGATCCACAGTGCGCGCGATCTTATCTTCCAATGCTTCTAGTCTGCACACCAACTTTGGAGTCCACAGAATAGGTTTGTTGAGCCTACACCTTCCTTGACTATCTTCTAGCTTCGTGACCCAGTCGTACAACTTAGAGGGGAAGGATGCAAAGAAAATTTCTTGGATTTCTATATATAAGTAGAAATCTAACCACTCTTCCTTTGACACTCGTGGATTCTTGTTTTCCTACATCGCGAACTCGTGAATCTTTATGTCCAACCACTCTTCAATTCCTTTCTTTGTCAGATTCTAGTGATATGACATCAGACATCTCTTATGCAGATCCCAGTCCCAGCAATGGAACCATTTGTTGGCTTGTCGGGGCCTGACCTAGGTACAGAGCTAATTTAACCAAACAAATCCCAGTACTTCTAGCCCTTACGGCAACAGTCTACGAATCGCGGACGAATGTCTCACCTGAAGTAGTATGGGAGGGTGATAGAACCAGGTTTCCACACCCTGGAGATGTCTGATGAGTTCAAGTGGTCCGCAGTTTGATCCTACACGCAAGTCGCTATGCGCACTTTCCCTTACCTCGCAGCCTGATATACTGCCTTCACGCAACCTTACCGAGGGGCTGAACATCACGCTCTGTGTTATTACCCAAGACCTCAATGGTATTACAACGTTAGTTAATTGACTTTGCCTACTTGAGTGCTTTAAGTATACTTAACAATATAAACCATTCATACAGGTGTGCATAGTAAATAAATAATATATTTGCAAATCATATCAAACATGCATTAACCCAAGAACAGATACACAAAATTATGATAAAACTTCTCTTTATTAACTTCTTCCTCAGTTACAGACTTGACTATGCCCTGCGCACTCATCTGCCGGGTTCTGCGCACTCAGCTGCAGACTACTAGGCCTCTGCACACTCAGATGCAGAACCTTCTCCTACTCTTTGACCCAAAGACACACTTCACACTTGTGACTCAATCACTTAGACTTGTTATTCTTCTCTCCTCCTTCCTTTTCTCTTTTACACTTAGAGCCTTGCTCTATTTATACAATCCCATGGTCCGCGGACCATGGGTAGGTTTATCCAACTAACATTACATTACAAAACTAGGGCAGACAACCATGTGACTCTATTATACTTTTGCACCGCCCACTTGCATTTCGCGGATCTTTAAAACATAAGTCGGTCAAATCTTGGGCTTTCAGCCCCAAAACATGCCTTGGGGGGATTCCATGCCCAACATAGACTACATCGGAACCTTGTTGGGCCTCTGAACCTCAAACCAGGGTCCCTCCCCTGTTGTCATTTTCTTGGAAACAAATGGTTCCATTGTAGTCTAGCTGGTCAGATTACTCGACTCTCACCCAAGAGACCCGAGTTATAGAATCATTGTATGGTAAGTACGATAAGGACACATTGGTGGACAAGAATCTTCCAGAATATTTCTAGTTTCTAGCACTCAAATGAGAGATATATACAGAGGAATTTTAGAAGGGTGATGGCACAATGGAAGCAAAGATCAAAGGAACATTTCGATCACTTCAGTGGTCAACTTTTATCAACTTGAGAAGTCTGCCAGTTTTCAAGATGTCTTTTGCTGCAATGCAATGTACTAAACTTCTAGTGAGTAGGGTGCATGGTGGCTCACTCTGGTTAGACAAAGAATATCTAATTCATGTATAAGACATTCATTGACTCACTGGACTCTCAGCAGCAGGAGATGCAGTCTCGACAGTGTTCTAGACAAGGTCAAAGCGAGCCAACAAAGAGGGGGATAATGATTATTACACCAAGTGCAGCGGCAAGGGCGCCAAAATTGATTTGATAAACAAGGAACACATCAAATTTGTCTGCTCCATCATTGCAGGGAAGTTAATGAGACACTTCTCTTGAAATGAGTGGACGTTGGATACCTTTTCGGTTGCGGTGCAATGTTGTGAAGAATTCATGGTAAACTAGTCGGTATTTCTATTGAATGAACTATTCGAATCTTGCAAAGATGTATACAGGAGAAGCACAAATTTCATTTTCAGATATTTTATTATGACTTTCACAGTGTGAAAATGGTTCCTACTAGGAGGAAGGAACCTCGTGGAGAACACAGATGAGCAGCCAATGGTGCTCAAATACACACCATGGATATCCAGGGGCCCCAATAGTAAAGAAATCCATGATATGTGCTTTGAGGACTAGTACTAGAAGATCCTAGCGATAGTAAGGGTGGCAGAGAGAATCCCCAAAGGATTGCTTGACAGCTACTCAGAAGATATCTAGTTTGGGGTAACCCATGTCCAAAATTATATCAGGCCACAGTGTGTCCCTCTAGAGACATTCCAAATGAGGCCACAGAGGTTCACATTATCATAAGGTTCATTCCACATGGAGGTCGGATCGTGGCCTGGGGTTGCATGCAAGATTAAAGATGGCCAGTGCAACTACTTGTTCGGGGGCATGCAACCACAACCATAGACAGGAGACATGGTGGGGAGAAGTAGTAAGAGGGGGTTGGAGGAGGATCTACAACCAATGATCTATCAAAGGGAGCAATGGATGAGATTCCTTAAGCAGACAATTACTAACTTCATGGATTCACTAGGTATGACTCCCCAATCCAGTCTCTTTCAAGGGTTTACTTCATTTAATCCTACCATCACCACTCCCCTTGCTATGGAAATACCCCCTCGAGGCCCTCACTCTTAGACCAAGCCATCCATCCCAAACCCAAGCCGCAGAAAGGCACCAAAGCACCAGTGGCAAAGAAGTAAAAGTTAGTTCCTACCGTGACTGTAGTTGACCTCACCGGGGATGGACTCCAATCAGCGTTGACCTCCCCAATCATTGAAGAACCCCCACCATCCACTTCTACAGTTTTGCCCAGGACGTGGGATCCCTCCCCCCATATCGTTTCCACCTCCTCGACCCTGTCAGATGCAATCCCTCCAGTCACATGTATAGCCACAAACGAAATGGAGGTTGACTTGGCTATCCAATCAACTCAATTGATGAATGGGGGTGAAGGCTGATGAGCCCCAAAAATGTACAATTATTTGGGCTCATTCAACTTCCTAACTTGGCTTAGTCCACCATTCTCATTTGTTTATTGCATGTTTTTTATTATTTTTATGTTAATA
>APFE031200477.1:51463-67180 GCA_000404065.3 Pinus taeda | reverse complement strand
CTTGATGTTTGGAGGAACACTTCCTGGAATCAGATGAATAGCATGATCATGATCATGAATAGGTGGGAGACCTTTGGGAGTCTCAAATGCCTTGGAATGATTGTCCAAGACTATTTGAAGATCTGGAGAAATAGATGATTCCAATGTGGAAACATCTAGCGAACATAGTTGTGTAATTACACCTTTTCGTTCCTTTTTAAGAAGCTTTGTCATACCATTAGAGCTGATTATCTTTCCCGGTTTCCCTGCAATACCCCTTAATTCAACTTCCTTTCCTTCCATAGAAACTTTGATGAAAAGTTCTTGAAAATTAAAAGCTATTGTACCAAGGGATTGTAGCCATTGGACTCCTAGTACAACATCAGCACCTCCCATTGGAATGGAAAGCATTGGGCTAGTCAATACATATTCTCCCATGGATAGCTTGATATTATGGCATTTCCAGAGCAATTTATTGTTCCTCCATTTGCAATCATCACTTGACACTCTGGTGCTGGATATAGGAAGCAATTCAATTGTTTTGCTACCTTACAATGAATAAAATTGTGGGTGCTTCCTGAATCAATCAACACTATTACCATTTTCTTCTTGATTTGTCCTTCTATCTTGATGGTTTCAGGAGTGGTAATTCCCGCCAATGCATTACAAGATATGCTCGGATTCATTTGTTCTTCATCTAGGATTTGTTCCTAGAGTATATCCTCTTCTTTTGACCTTTCTTGCTCATTTTCTTCTGCCTCTTCACAATCTATGTAGAATAATTTCTTCTCAGCACACTTATGACCTTTAGTGTATTTGCTATCACAACTGTAACAAAGCCCTTTTTGCTCTTTTTTCTTCCAATTGTTGTGGTGTCAACCTTATAGGTTGTGGAAGACTAGGGGCAACAACACTTCCATCTTTATAGTTGTGAGTGGTATGCTTCCTGGTTGCCATAATTTTTGCTTTCCATTTTTCTTGCTAACCTGAATGCCTTCTCTAATGAATCAGGTTCCCAAAGGCGAACATCATGTTGGATATTATCCTTTAAGGACCCTATGAACACATCAATCCTATGCTCCTCTGGAATATCTTTTACCCTTATGTTCAATTTTTGGAACTCCTCAATGTGCTCCATTATTGAACCCTTTTGTTTGAGACTTATCAATTGGCTAACAAAAGTGTTACTTTTTGTATCCTCATAATGTGCCATCAATTCTTCCGTAAAAATTGCCCAAGTGATAATTTTTTTACAATAGCAAAGCCATTGATACCATCCAAACTGATTTGGTTCCAAATATAAAGTTGCCATACGTACCTTTTGTGTGTTTTGCACATTATTGAGATCGAAAAATTGCTCCATCTGTAATATCCATGTTGCGGGATCTTGCCATCAAAGTTCCTCATATCGATTTTTGGAATATGGTGGGTCTTCAATCCAACATTAGAGTCTATGGAATCATGATTAACATTTCTTTTGTTCTCATCATGAGTTTCCTTTACTACCCTTTCACCCATAGTGACCCTTTCTTGTAGCAACTTATTCATATTTATCTTCAATTCTTCTATGTTTGTCTTCAAATCTATCTTAAAATCATCCATCTTAGTTTCCACGTCATTCATCTTAGCTTCTACACCTTTCTTTAAACAATCCATTTTAGATTCTGTTCCTTTTTGTGCAAGTGACACTTGTTGCACTTGGTCTCGTAGTTTTGATATATCATGTTGTATTTCTTCCTCTTCTTCATGAGTCATGCTAGAGCTTTTAGGTCGCCTACTAGGTGTTTCCATTTTCTTTCTTTGGGGCATCAATTACTAATAATAATGCTTCACTATGCCCTTTGAATTCCTTCAAAATAATTTTTCAAACCAAGCTTAAGCAAACATTTAAAAAAATATACACATCTTTTCTCACTTTGCAGGAGCTCGATATTGCCTCTGATGTATCTCTGTATTTTCAGATCATCCATTTCTAAAATTGTGACCTGCAGTAGCCCTCTGTGTCCTCTTTCCAATGCCACCAGTCTGACCCCAATTGGATTCTCCAATGAAGAGTTATGCCAAATCTCCCATAGTGACCTGATTATAGACTAATTCAGTAGAGCGAACTTGTATGACGTGCCACGTGTCCCTATTTTGACATTTGGCTCTAAAAAATATATAAAGGAAACTACAGTCCGTCCTCTTTCTGTACCTTCTTACGAAATTTCCATCTGATGCTCAGAGAGAAAGTTATGACGATTTTCCCCAAGTCACCTGTTTTGAATGTAATTCAGGATTCTACAAAAGGACCAACTTCCTCAGTTCATATCTCCGAAAATATAGCGCGAAAATCTCTGAAATTCAGATATGAGATTCAGTGCGATGTCTTCTCAAATGGGTGTTTTTTTTAGCTTCTGAAACGTCTCAGAAAAAAGTTATGGCGAAAATGCCACGATGACCTATTTGGAGCAGCGAAACCCTAGAATCCAAAGCTTTGATACCAAATGTTATGAAACCAGCTGAAGAAAAGATAGAAAAGATAGATCAATGCCTTAGAATTCAGCCTCTTCGAGGGGGAAACCTCCTTTACATTACATAAATGAAAAATTCTTCGATGATTCAAATGATAAAACCTCCTTTCAATATATAGGAGTCTAAGGAGTCAGAATATAACCCAGCCGACCAACAATAATAATATAAAGCCACAAAAATAACAATAGAGGGATTCTATGGGGCACAGTAATAAAAATATGGGGACAATAGGGGTACAACTACAATAGTAATGGCGTAATCACTAGTATTATAGGGACCCAACATGTTCCTTCTCAAACAATCCCTATTGGAACTCCCTTACCTTCCCAAATCTAACTTCCTCCCCTTCCATCTGAACAACTCCTTTCATTCTCACCTCCATTTCCACCTATTGTCCAAACTTCTCCTAGCCATTCACTTTCCTCACCTCCCACCTTTTGTATACAACCATCCCCCCAATTTTCTTCTACTTCAACTCCTTAATATTGCATGGACAATCCTCTCTAATAAGCACATCGTCATTTCCGTGAAATAATAGATGCACTTAGTGTTGGGTAGCGGAGGTCCCGCGTAAGGGTTTTTGGGCAGAAAGCCCAAGAAGTAAGATTTAGATATTGTAAAAATTCCACAATATGCACAGCACGAAGTATAATAGATTAAGTCAAAGGGTAGTCTGCCCGAAAATAATAAAAAGTAATGCAAATAGAGTCGGCCCACGCAGGGATCGTGGGCCACGAAAGGGTATAAATAGAGCACGGCTCTATGAGGGAAAGGCATTTCTTCTGGCATGAAAGGTAATGGGTACTTGAAGTAGAAAGATTGAAAGCATCTGTAAGTCTGAGTCGAGGGTTAGGTAGGAGGTAGAGGCTCTATAGCTGTGTGCGCGGAGGCTTGGAAAGTCTGTAGCTGTGTGTGTGGACCCCTGCAGCTGAGTGCGCAGGGTAGATTTGGATGTATTGGTGGAGAATAATAATAAAGAAAAGTTTGATTCTGTAATTTTGTATTATCACGCATCTGTCTTCATGGTTTACCTTTCTATATCTGGTTAATGCAAATGTGATGAATGTATGTGAATCTGGGTTCATTTTGTGTGCAAATAAATTATGTTGATTAAAGGTTTGCTTAAAAACCATGTTGAATAGTTCTGAATCATAACTGCCTCCTTCAAATAGAATAGCATGTGACTAAGAAAATTATAATCACCCTAGATCAGCACAAAGGTCAAGCAACGTGGAGTTATAGAATAGTGCACGAACCCTCCAATGCACATCTAGACATCCCTAGGTTGCGAAAACCTGGTTCCAACACCCTCCCTTTCTACCTCGGGTGAGACCTCAGTCCGTGCTTCGCGGGCTGTTGCTGAAAGGGCCGGTAGCTTCGGGATTTGTTTGGCTAAATAACTCTTCCGAACCTGGGTCAGGCCTAGACAAGCCAACAAATGGTTTCGTTTCCGGGACCGGGATCTACCTAAAGGGTGTTTAGGTGTGGAACACGGGGAACCAATAGAGAAAGAATGTTGAAAATTTCGAGAGAACCAGGGACGGTGATATATTAAGAGTAGCAATGGTGGATGCAATTCAATTACCTATACTTAAGGGAGCTAGAGGCAAAGACACGAAACAATTTTGATTTTTGCTAACATTAGTATGGAATGCACAGCAAGTCACAGATGATAACATCAAAAAAGCCATTTTAGTCAGCGCACTGCAGGACTGGGCACTAACATGGTACATGAAGTATTCAAGCACCAACCCAATGGCGGGGATAACAGATATCCATACTGAATTGAAAAGGGAGTTTAATCAGTCAAAGATAGAAGCATAGTCGATTGTAGGATTTAAAGAGATCACGATGTTGCTTAGAGAGACTACGTGGGATCTGGATCAGATGTTAAAAAGCACCATTTGTGAGGCCAACATGACCCTGATGGATGCACAACACTGCGCTTGGTTCGTTGCATCGTTAACGCCATATCTAAAGATGGCTTTGTCACAAGAAAAGATCTCAACCCAAGCGGAAGCACTGGAAGTAGCAATGTGGCTGCACGAAACCCTAGTACAAGACCCAGGGTTGGGAGTTTAGAAATTCAACAGGAAGTATGGTGCATCAAGTGCAGAGGATAGGGACACGATAAGGATCATTGTCCAGTGTCGGTGAATTTTGTGGTCACAGGGGGACCGACACCATTGCGACCAGAGACACAAATAGGGCCAAGTGTGGTGACCCCACTCTGGTTTGCAATCTATCAGGTAAGAGGAAAGCACAACACAGATAATTGTCATCTATTACAAAAATACAACTAAACCCCCTAGCAGCTCTTTTGCAACTCTTGTAGATCAGTGGGTCACGAGGAAAGGGATTGTCGTAGTTATCAAATGTTGATGGACTAAGCACCTACCTACAGAATGTAGACTAAGGGGCAAGGTCAGGATCCAGCCGCAACGATTGGGCGCAGTGGGTTCCCAAGACGGGGTTGAGGACGGGGCGGAATGGGACTAGGAAGGGGTCGCGGGCAGCTAATCTGTTACAACTGTGGAGGACCGGGACATTATGCATGAGATTGTACCAATCCGACCTGAATATCATGTTCGTATTGTGAGCAATTTGATCACAAGCTGCTAGATTGCTCCATGTTGATAGCACAGATTCACAAAAAGAAGGCAACACCTCCTACAACAACACAAAATGTGTAGATGATGAGATCCAAACCCCGTGGCTACAAACCCACGGTCAACAGGATATTGCAATGTGGCGCATCTACAGGAAAGGTCAATGGGAAGACTAATATGGAAGCTAGGGAAAGCTTCACGGACGTCTCTACCCAAGATAGTAGGGATCCGCCTGAGCCAACTTGGGATCCCTCAATGATGACTACCTTCTTAGAGACATGCCTAAAACTACTTCACGACAACCGAGCAGTTAGAGGGTTACAAGAAGTGATTAATAGATGTGCAGGGTGGGGTGAACCTCACACAGTCCGGAAAATAGGAATACATGCATTGTGGATGGGTCAGGAAATGCAGCTAACAGTGCAAATTGGAAACTACAAGATGGATCAGGTCATTTTGGACCTAGGTTCTGATGCAAACGTATTGCCTAAATAGACTTGGGAGCACATGGGTAAGCCTACACTATAATGGTCTCCTATCCAATTGCGACTGGCCAACCAATAGAAAGTCCTGCCCATGGGAAGGCTGCAAGGGGTTACTGTAGACATTGATGATGTAAGTACCCAAATGGATTTTGAAGTTATTGAAATTATGGATGAACATAATCCGTATCCTGCATTGCTAGGGATAGACTGGGCCATTGATACGAATGGGGTTATTAACCTCAAACAGAAGAAGATGATATTCGAGAAGAAGTTGCTCCGGGTCATTGTTCCACTAGACCCAACAGACGGACCGTGCTACATAGAACCGGCGTGTAGCGAAGAGAGGAGCGATGTATTAGATAGTATCTACAAACTTGCTACAACAGAGGAGTGGAGATTCTCGCGGGGTTATGCCAGTGATTCAGATGAAGAGGACGAACGATGGCGCAACAGGGTGAACGAGGCAACCACATTACAGTGTAATATGATGACAAAATCCCTATATTGCGTTAAAGTTCAGAACCGCGAACTACCAACGTATGACAGGCTAATAGTAGTATAGGACTTCCTGGATAAGTTCAAAAGCATGGTACCAGAGTACCAATGGTTTGATGCACTAAAATGGGCATTGCGTGCAACACTGGCGTGATGGTGGGATACCCATGTAGGAACCTTCGAATATTGGCAAAGCTGTAGGTGCATGATGCAGATAAGATTTGGGAAGCCCGAGCTATGAATAATGGTGAAATACAATGGACGAGATGATCCACGCATGCACCTGACCAATTGGACCCGAGCTTATGGTGCGAAGCCTCAACCAGAATGGGTGAACTTATTTTATCATATCCTGGATGTCATTCCAAGAAACTAGTATACAGAAACAAAGCTCTGGCATGGCACTAGTGAATGGGATATCCTGCGTGAAGGGTTTTTGTCGACTTTTCTTTGAAGACCAATGGATGGATACTGTGGATGATGCATTACAGTTAGTAAAGGATGCCATATTCAGAACACCGCTGGAGCCAGAAGAAGTCGGGCCATCAAACTGGTCGTGACAGTTGAACCAGGCCTTAGCATGTTATAATGTACAAGCAAAAGATGATGAGGATGACCTGCATAACATCAATATACCAGAATCCGAAGGGAATCGTGAGGTGCACGACCCTGAGATAGAAGATCCAAACATCATGGCGCCATTGAAAACAAGGCAAGTAAATATGGGAACAGAGGAAGAGTCGAAGTATGCCACGCTTGGGGACTACTGGGACGACGCCACGGTGGAAAAGGTCATCGAACTACTCTGTGAATACCGCAATTTATTTCCTACAAGAATGACAGAGTTAAAAGGGATTCTAGGAGACCTAGGGATGATGAAGATAACTTTGAAGCTAGATGCAAAGCCAGTGAAGCAATGACCCTATTGATTGAATCCAAAATACAAAGAAAAAGTCTGCGAGGAATTGGATAAGATGTTGGCAGCAGGAATTATTGAACCGGTTGAGGAGTCTGATTGGGTAAGCCCTGTGGTCATACAGGAGAAGAAATAGAAGGGTGAGATCCACATCTGTGTGGATCTGTGAAAGCTCAATGATGCTTGTGTTAACGATCCGTTCCCAACACCCTTTACAGATGAGGTACTAGAAAATGTGGGTGGGCAGGAAGCATACTCCTTCACAGACGGGTTCTCTAGGTACCATCAGATCAAGATCAGGCCTGAAGATCAGAGCAAGACAACATCGCTACCGAATGGGGTTGTTTTCAGTATACAGTAATGCCCTTTGGACTGAAGAATTAGCCCACAATATTTTCCCGTATTGTGGTATCCACATTCAAGGCGTTTATCCACAAGTTCTTAGAAGTCTACCTGGATGATTGGACCATCTTTGGCCTAGTAAAGAAGCATGTTACGAGCTTACAATTAATGCTGGACACCTGCTGACGACACCAAATTGCGCTCAACTTAAAGAAGTGTACTTTTCTCGTCCCTTTTGGAAACTTGTTGGGCCATGTGGTTTGTAAGCAAGGACTGATGGTGGATCTAGAAAAAATCGTTGTCATATTGAATCTACAAGCGCCGCGCAGTGTAAAGCAGCTACGCGCTACGTTAGGACACATGGGATACTATCGGAAGTTCATCAAAAGCTACACCCAGATTATAGCTCCGATGGAGCAATTACTGAAAAGGGATGCTACTTATTGTTGGAATGAGGAATGCAACAGAAGCCTAGAGACACTTAAGGACAAAATGGCTTTCGCTCCTATATTGGTCTTTCTGAAATGGGACGTCGAGTTTCATGTGCATGTGGATGTATCTTGTATCGCACTAGGAGCGGTACTCACTCAACCAGGAGTGGAGGGACTGGACCATCCGATTACATTCGAAAGTCACAGGTTGTCCAAGGCAGAGAAGAATTACTCCATTATTGAGTGAGAGGGATTAGCGATGGTATATGCGCCCCAGAAGTTCCATCACTATCTGCTCGGAGGACATTTTAAGATGTACATGGATCACTCTGTACTCAAGTACCTAGTGAATAACCTGTGTTGGGGGGAAGCATTTGTTGATGGGTGTTGTTGTTTCAAGAATATGATTTTGAGGTTGTTGTAAAGCCGGGACGTCTGAATGCAGGTCCAGATCATCTGTCCCAAATTGAGACCTGTGAAGAACCAACAAATCTAGAAGAAGGACTTCTGAACGCTCAATTATATGCTATGCATTTTGAAGATATAATCCACCTTTTAACTATGTGCACAACGCCACAGGGGTATTATGTCCAGAAAAAGAAGGAACTGGTGATACGCGCAACATATTTTACCGTAATTTCAGGCCACCTCTACAAGATGGGTAGCGATGAAATATTGCGCAGATACGTAACCGAATTCGAGCGTGGATAGATCCTGGCAGAAGCACATGGAGGGGTTGCTAGTGAACATTATGTGGGTCACGCCACAACCCAGAAGATTCTTCGTGTCGAATTATGGTGGCCCACTCTACATCAAGATTTGAAGGCATACTGTCATGCCTGCGATGTATGTCAACGGACAAGCAAGCCGTCGCGAAGGGACGAAATTCCACTTCAGCCACAGCTGATGCTACAACCGTTTAAGAAATGGGCAATTGACTTTGTCAGGCCTATAGAACCATGAGGAAAGATGGGCGTGCACTATATCATCACTGCGACTGAATATTTGACCCAATGGGCTGAGGCACAGCTAGTTAAATATTGCACGGCAACGACAGCGACAAAATTCTTGTTCGAAAACATACTGACTAGGTTCAGCTGCCCCAAAATTCTCATGAGTGATAGGGGAACACATTTTTTGAATGAAACGCTCAGTGCACTCACTGAGGAATTCCAGATATATCACCAACAGAGTACGCCCTACCATCCACAAGCGAATGGGACCATTGAGGCCTTCAACAAAATTCTGGAAACTACGTTGACAAAAGTTTGCAATGCGCGACGAAATCACTGGGATTTACAAATTCTTGTTGTGTTATGGGCATATTGAACCACATGCAAGATGTTGACAGGCCAAACACTGTTTCAATTAGTTTATGGCCAAGAGGTCGTTATGCCTATGGAATATATTGTGCCCAGTCTGCAAATTGCGGCAATCACAGGTATGGCAGACTGTGAGGCATTGGAAGAGAGGCTCGCACAGCTAGAAGAATTGGAGGAGGAACGGTTTCTGGCTAGATTCCATCAACAGGTACAGAAACAACATGAGAAAGCATGGCATGATCGCCATATCAATGTGCGTACCTTCAATGAGAATGATCTAGTCTTGCTGTATGACAGTAAGTTCGAAAAATTCCCAGGAAAACTCTGCATGCACTGGTTGGGACCCTATGTCGTCAAAGAAGTTAACGATGGAGGCGCGGTTCAACTGGCTAAACTCAATGGAGACCCATTTCCAGGAAGAGTGAACGGCAGTTGCCTAAAGCTCTACACGGGCGAGCCGACCACCTGGCTAGCCAAGGAGAAGATAGTCTCACCACTCCAACCAGTTGAAAGAGAGCTCGGGACGATAAAGCAACCTGGGGGACAAATGCGCGAGTACCATGGTGCGCGAGCATTTGACCAAACACAAGGGTCATGGCAGCACAAGGAGGCTCACGCGGATGCACCGATTTCAATGATGACTATTGATATCACTATTCATGACAAGATGTCGGCAACATGGAAAAATGGAGCGGGTAGCAGGACATTAAGAGATACAGTACGAATCGGATATGGAACAAACGACCATCGATTCCACACGGGACGATTACACGCGCAGAAAGAAGCGGAAATCACTGTATTTGAATTTCACAGGGCTTATAAATTACCAAGGGAACTCCACTCGGTGGCCTACAGTTCGAAAACACTGATGGATCTGTTCATTATGCATGCACAAGGCATGCACCCGAAGGTAGTAATCGGGCTGATGGCGAGGCAGGACTCTCTAAGGAGTAGGGGGTGACAACTGCAGCATCACCAGTAGGAGATGTACTGGAAAAGAGGGAACATGGAGCAGAATTGGTCCAGAGGTCGTCACCTCGCCTAGGGGCAGGCCAGTGCACTACAATAGAACAACGAAAGGCTGGACAAATGGAGAACACAGGTAGCTATGCACTTAATAAGTCATCTCTAATGTCCCTCGAAGTTTGGGATATTGCAGATAGTAGCCAGGGTCTTGCAAAATTGCAACACAGGCTACAGCGGACGATGCGAAGGGAGGATACGAAGGTTGGAAATGGTTGCACTGGTACCAGGCGGTCCTGTAGGCAGCTCTCCCGCTCGCGCTAAAATCCTCAGAGGGGGTGTTCTGTGTTAACCGAGCAGAGCAGAATGAGCATCATCGGTTGTGAGATGTGGTAGAAACACTGAAGCAGGAGACGGATGAAGTGTTGCAGGAGACAAGGAAGGAGTACCAGGATGACAATTGTCACTCACAGGGAGGCAAACCACGAAGCCAATGCAAAGCATCTAGTTGCACCAACGAGTGACTCAGGACAAGTCACCATGATTGTGTTGGGGGATTATTGGGTAGCGGAGCTCCCACATAAGGGTTTTGGGGCAGAAAGCCCAAGAAGTAAGATTTAGATATTGTAAAAATTACGCAATATATGAAGCACGAAGTATAATAGATTGAGTCAAAGGGTAGTCCGCTTGAAAATAATAAAAAGTAATCTAAATAGAGTCGGCCCGCATAGAGATTGTGGGCTAGGAAAGGGTATAAATAGAGCGCGGCTCTATGAGGGAAAGGAAGTTCTTCTGGCATGAAAGGTATTGGGTACTTGAAGTAGAAAGATCGAAAGCGTCTATAAGTTTGAGTCAAGGGTTAGGTAGGAGGTAGAGGCTCTGCAGCTTTGTGCGTAGAGGCTTGGAAAGTCCGTAGCTTGGAATAATAATAAAGAAAAGTTTGCTTCTATAATTCTGTATTATCATGCATCTATCTTTATGCTTTATCTTTCTATATCTGGTTAATGCAAATGTGATGAATGTATGTGAATCTGGGTTCGTTTTGTGCGCAAATAAATTATGTTGATTAAATGTTTGCTTAAAAACCCTGTTGAATAGTTCTGAATCATAACTGCTTCCTTCAAATAGAATAGTGCATGAATAAGAAAATTATAATCACCCTGAATCAGCGCGAAGGTCAAGTAGTGTGGAGTTATAGAATAGTGCGCAAACCCTCTAGTGCACATCTAGACATCCCTAGGGTGTAGAAACCTGGTTCTAGCACCCTCCCCTCCTACCTCGGGTGAGACCTCAGTCCACGCTCCGAGGGCTGTTGCCAAAAGGGCCGGTAGTTGCGGGATTTGTTTGGCTAAATAACTCTTCCAAACTTGGGTCAGGCCCAAACAAGCCAACACTTAACCCCCTGCAAACATGCTCCATCTATAATGAATCTTATCCATCCATGAAAATAAAAATATGTTGTGGTGTCAGAACTTTTTGCCTTTATGCTTCAAAACAATCTACCCATCGTTTTTCCTTATTGAATAACATGGACTTAGGAGAAAAACCACATGTCCTCTCTTGCTTGACTCAAGTTGAAGGCATTCTTATTACACGTGCCAACCCAATTCTTCAAGTGGCCCATGCACGTGGAGGCCAATACAAATACTTTTTCCATACCATTTGCTTCCCTCGAGATATGACTACTATTGTCAACTCTCTTCCACGAATGCTCGCAGATATAGATATCCTTGTCATTACTAAATACAGTCCTGAACTCACAACTTATGATTTGTTTTTCAGCAAATCACGAGTTCTATCAGCTTTGCAATACAAAATATCAAATGATCCCTACTACAAGGATTTCCATGTAAACCCATGTGCACTATCTTCTTTTCCTGAACTCCCAACCGATGTCTCCCCTTATCTACATCATGTTACCACCACTTCCTTTTAACCCCAAGAAAACCTTCCTGAGCTTACTGATCTTGACCTTTTCCACCCTTCTACATTTGACTTTCATCCATCCTTGTTTGTATCAAAAATACCAAACACCCAAAACAATATTGATGAAATATTTGCCTATCTAGAGTCTTCCAATTCCACTCCCACCCATTCACTTTAATGTCCCGTTGTTGGCCTCTCTCCAGTCAATGAATACAACATTGAGGGCCTCCTCTCCACGTCCTTCCCCACCCTCTTCCCCACAGGGTCTACCATTTTAACCCAACCAAGAATCAAAAAAGTTGATATGCCATAATATGCTTTGCACCTAATGCGCTACCATAAAAATAAATTTGGAAAACATCCTAGATTTAGCTACTACCTATACAACCTTATCATGTGTCATCGTAGTCAAGAAATAGCTTCTATATTCATTAAAAGGGGCCTTGCAGATACCTTGTCGACAATTGTTGCAGACCTTCGCGACCACCTTCGCTAACTTCCTCCTTCAACAATTCCAAACCAAATTATGCGATTTGGCACTTCGCTCTAAGGGGGTCATTCTTTCTAGAACAAGGCTCGAGGGGAACTCAGTGACATGATCATTAAACTGGGAAGTTATACCTTATTATTCACACTAAGTGCAACCGATACCAAATGGCATGACTTACACATGGCCACACATTATGGTCCTCCATCCAATGCACATGATCATCCTCATTGGAGAATCCAAAACGTTGTTTCAAACCCACATCATGCATCTAAATATATCCACTGCAAATTCACAATATTCTTAGAATATCTCCTACTAAAATAATTCCATGTAAAGGACTACTGGTGCAGGTATCACTCAACCATTAATTTCCTTTTAGCCTTTATGTACATATTTTCATGCAAAAATTTTACTTGTTCATTTCTATTTTTCTCAACTATGAATAGCAGCATAGAGGATCTACACATATACATGGTTCCCTATGGTTCGAAAATACACATGATATGGACAACCTTAACCCGACCAACAAATACAATGTTGCTAATGCCAAGTATTTCTTTGATTCATATGTAACTTCTTGGAACCCTTGATCCCTCCAACACATAAATCCATGAATACATCGATCAGTGCTTCATGATCCTTTCCTTCTTGCAACAAATGATATTCTCACCTCCAATGAACTGAAAGACTACGAGGATCTTATCAACTATGTCCAGTGACACACATATTGTCATTCCTCTACATGTCTTTACAAAATGAACATTACTACATCCTGCTACTATGGAGTCCCTTGGGAGCTATACGAATCCTATTCCATGCACATCGATGCATCTGGCCGAAAAAAAATATAGCTCTACAAGAAATGATGACAAGCTTAACATCCACAACCTTCACATGCTTACTATTAGGGGGCCAACATTGACTGTCAGCCTGTTCTATCGCGTCATGTTGTCTTGAACTAAATCTCCAAATATGTAGCAAAAGTAGATTCAAATTCTAAAAGCTATGATCAAATGCTAGCGCACCTTGCACAAATTTCTCCTCTCGATGCCCCTACAGTTGTCATCGTCCACAAACTCCTAACTAAAGAAATTGTTGATAAGGACATTGATGCACAAGATGCATGCCACATACTCCAAAAACTCCCCCTCACAAAATGTAGTCACTCTGTTGTCTCCCTTAATGTCAAGAAAATAGCTTTCAAACGTGTTGTAAATAACTTGGATGGCCAACAACCAACAATTCCATTCATCACTTCATACATGAAAATGCCTCCTTCACTTGAGTCAATTTTTGTCATTCTCCTCTCATTGAAAAACATCACCATGGAAACGTATCTTCCCTCCCATGGTCATATGCATCTTACCTCGGTGCACTTCCATCCCATCTCAAGATGTAGATTGTTATGTAGACTTATGTTGGAGTGAACTACTCTTATATCTCCATTTTCACAACCTGCCTCATGACATTGGTGGAAGTGATTAGGAAATTATTGCACATTGGCAAAAAATTAAACACACATATCGTGCATGGCATGTCCATTGTGCACCTGAAGAACCACCGCTTGTTGACTCTGATGATGTCGATATTCCTTAAATGCATTAGCACCACTCCATGGAGATGGACAAATGGAAATTCCTTTCTCAACTCCACCCAATTGATGACATCCTCCTTGACAACCTTGACATGCTTCACCACCATTGATGGGCCTCAAAATTAGACATAAATTAAGGCTCATGCCTCTAAACTAAACATAAATGAAGGCATATTACCATCCTTCAGCACATTAAACCTCTCTTTTTGCATTAGATAATGTATTTTTAACTTTACTATATTCATTAGGAAGGTTTTGTGGAGGTTTGTCGTTACACGAAAACTCGCAGGTGTTGGTAAACATTACAAGCCAATAACTAGGATCACTAGGGTGGAAATTACGGATTCTATAGAGTTGCGGTGATTCTTCCAACACCCCCCCTCAAACGCAGCTCGGGGGAATCGAACCTGGGTCCAAGCTCTGATACCATTGGAAGACATGTCACCATATTTTTTTTACATAGATTCTGAAGGGAGCGATAGTTTAAGTGACCAAATCGCTCATGCCAAAGTTTGCTCACTTCATCATTAAGCAACAAATACTGAGGGAAGATTTGATGACCCAAAGTTGTGAAACTTATACAACCTTGTGGAATCATCAGCAATACCAGTAGCTAGAATCTGTTTAGGATCTCTTAGATCCTTGATTACAACATCATGAGGTGAAAATTCAACAATTTTACCTTCACCTGAATGAGTTATCTGATATACAGATAGAAGGTTGCAGGATAAGGTTGGAACACATAATACATCATTAAATTGACCATTGTCTATATGAACAGTTCCAGTCCCTACAACACTAAGAGATCTATCATCACCAACATATATATTTTTGGTGTTACAATCATTTAAAGAAGAAAACATGGCTTTGTTTTTGGCCATGTGATAAGAAGCTCCAGAATCAATGAGCCACTCATGAGAATGAGAGGAAGAAGATACATTTAGTGCATAGACAGACCGAGATGCTTGACAACCACATGCAGAAAGTGCCATTCCTGAAGATGAATTTGAAGAGTGCTCCAAATGGATGTTATGCTTCTTCATTGCTGCTTCCAAGGCTTCCATCTTGTTAACGCATTTAGATTCTAAGTGGCCATCTTGATTACAAAAGAGAGTGAAAAATGTATTTTTGTTGGATATTCTGAAGATGTCAAAGGATATATACTTATTCCCTTTAAGTCCAAAAATGTTATCATTAGAAGAGATGTAAAGTTTGATGAAAATATATCGGCCTATGAGCCTAGTTCGATGAATGTGCCACCTCTCTCTATCTCTTCTACTTTTGAACATATTTCTTCTTCAGATGATGAAAGTAAGGATGACAATCCTCCCCCACCTCCTCAGGATCCTCCTTCAGCTCCTCCACTTCCAAAATGGGTCTATGCTACTCGGGATGCAGCAGGTGATATTGCCAGTGATCCTACAGATCAGCATCGTACAAGTTCTCAGTTTGAAAGAGCCTCTTCTTTACTGGCTCAAGTCTCAGTGAATTATGATCCTGACACCTTTGCAGAAGCTTCATGCCATCTAGATTGGGACACAACTATGAATGAAGAATATCGTTCATTATTGGAAAACGATACATGGGATCTTGTTCCTCTACCAAAGGGATGAAAACTTGTTAGATGCAAATGGGTTTACAGAACCAAGTA
>APFE031200477.1:9600-50785 GCA_000404065.3 Pinus taeda | reverse complement strand
AATCCTTCAATCCTATCCCAAGTTGTTCTTAAGGGGGGATGTTAGGATATTTCGACACATAGGAATAGTTAAGTATAACTTGGTCTAGTATAGAGTTAGGTAAAGTTTGTTTCTTTACTATGTACATTTGTAACTTACAACCTGACGGTCACGATATGTAGTGATCCGACGGTTCATTATCTCCTTGGTATTACCGGCACTTGATCCATGGCTTAACACCCGATTGGTCCATGATTTCTATTTAAAGCGCATGGAAGGTCATTTGTAGGTTAATTGTTCATGAGAGAAGCTTATGTAAATTTTCATTCTTTTATTAATAAATTGCCTGAAGTGGCCACGTTGGCTCAGGCCATGGACTGTTTCCCTCTTTGCGGGTTTTAACCACGTCAAAAATACTGGTGTATTGATCTGTGATCTGTTTGTGAGCGGTGTCCTTCGGTGTTTTGCCTGAGGAACTTACCCTGTAAATTCCTACAGGTCTATGAATAATTGCATATTTGTGCCTAATATTATTTATTTTTGTGGAATATTATCAGAATATTGGGCAAATTATGAAGATTTGGAGGAGGAGTAGGGACTTTATCCCTACTACAGGAGGATCAATATTAAATAATAAATAAACAAGATATTATGGAATTATGGCACAAATTGTGGAACTCCAATGATTGAGAAAATCTAGGAATGTGTTCCTTGCCATTTAATGCAGATTCCTAGTATTGGGAACTAGATCCACTAATCAAGGAATTTTGGTGGGGAAAGCTTCCTCCTTTCATGGGGAATGATTCATAATCATTTTTTATATGTACCAAGTCAAATTTTCCTCTAGGTATAGATTTTTATTAGCCTTATTGTGGAGAGAACTCATATTTTTGTAGCTCCATTGTATTTTCTTGCAGGGATGTAATTGTTTTGATGAAAATAATGAAGATTAGTGTCATGTTCAGCTTCTAAATCTTGTTCTCCTCCATAGGTCTCTGAGTTTCCAGGGCTTTGCCATCCTAGGAGCCTCAGAGCCCTTTTGTATCATTTTTTTCTTCTTGTCACTTCTTATTCACATGCATCTCTTGTTTTTGTTTCTTTCTATTTCTGCATTTAGTATTAATGATTTCTTGTTGTAGGAATGGGTTAAATGGTTGATGTAAGTTATTTTGCAAGATCACAAGCATCATTTCATCCTTGGAAAAGATTTGGAAGGTCACAGTAATCATTGAGCTACTTGGACTAGTTTTCTTATTCCCAAATCTAGATTTTTGGAACTCCTTTGTGGCAAATAACAACAAATTTTTGCTATTTTTTAGAGCATGCTAACGAGCTTCAATCAAGTTGGTTCCACTTTCATTAGATCAAAAAACATTCCATTTAATAACAAAATTTACCCCATTTCATTTTCACTTGATTAGGTTAGGCATTTGATAGATTGACTAGCTCACTAGTTCTCGAATTTCTGATTTTTAGACTGGTAATTTTCCGTTATTTAATAAATCTTTCCCACGTATAGATAAATTTGTGGATAGATGCAAACAATAATGTGTGTTGTTGTAGGATATTCTACGTTGCAGGGAGACCTCATCTCGCCTCATCCACCCATGTCACCAAAATCCACTAAAGTCTCAATCTGAATTCTTGTTTTATAAGAAAAAATTGACATTTCCATTGAGCAAATACCCATCTTGAAGCCCTTGCTTGATTTCTAGGTATTTTCCACCACCTCCATACCTTATTATTCCATTATCCACCTTTCTCAAACTCCATTCCACCTTCTATACCACTTCTTATGCTTTCGACCTGTTTTTTGTAATAAAACAAGGGATCATGTGGACATCCTATAGGAACTAGTACATCCTATAGACATCCTATAGGAAATCTTGTAGCAGCCTATTCTGAGCCTGAATTGAGAAAAATCATCATTTAAGCTAGGATTATGCCTCTACTTGACCTCCAAGCCATCAAAACCATTGTACCCCTCTTCCTCCACCCCTATCTCCCCTACCAAAGAACAAGGAAAGATTAGCATTTGCATAAATGAAAAGATAAATAAAAACAGTTCTTTTTATTTCTTAATTAGCACATGCACATAGGATTTAATACTCCCTAGATCAAACTCCATGCTCAGTTATCTTAAATCATCACATGTGATAAATAGGTTTAAGCTAGGTTTCTTTTACATTTAGTTCCTGATCTCTATGCAATTAGAATAGGTTTCTTTCCTTGTACTTTATTTCTTACAATAGGTTAAGGTTTCTGTTAAATTCAAGCATTTCATTTTTTGCAATTAGTTTAGGATTTGATTTTAGTACATGCACTCCATTACATCATGACAGCAAAGGAAGGACACACTGTATATTGCACATATAGTGTCGATACCTCTTAAGTTTGTATGAATCCCTGGTTGATAATTAAAGTCGGTAGCCTTGGGAGTTAGAGCACTCTTGTTGTAATACCGAGGCTCATCACTTTTTGGCGTCGTTCTCGGGGAGGTGTCAAAGTAGGAATTGTTTTCTTCCCTGGTTGATTCATTTCTTTTACTTTTTGCAAAAACAAAAAAAAACATCGCATTAGGCATATTTCATTTCAAAAATATAAAAGTGCATTGCATTAGCGTTTTCATTCAATCATAAAAACAAAAACAAAAAATCTCCAACACCAACCCACCCCCCATTTGATCATGTGGTGCAGTAAGAGCCACATCATCATTCACTTTTGCAGGTAGAAGTAGAAGATGGAAAAGTATGTAGAATAAATGGATGGAGATGATTACAATGAGGAAGATCCTCTCAGATTTCCCATTCAAGATACTCATGGTAGTGTGCACATGAAGAACATCCCTCCATCTTTTCTTCCAAAATTTCATGGTCTAAGGTCAGAGGATCCAAAAACATTTCTCTTTGAATTTGAAATTGTTTGTAGATCTTATGGCTACTTATTAAAAACTCAAAAACTAAGATTGTTTCTGGCAGCATTGAAGGATAGAGCTCTTAAATGATTCATGAGTTTAGGGACTAATTAAATAAGATCATGGAATGATATGCAAAACATATTTCTAGAAAAATATAAAGATCGTGATCTTAAAGAAGAAATCTTTAGAATGAATCAAAGAGAAGATGAGTCTAGAGGATCTAATAGATAGTTTCATGTATAATGTTAAGAGGGAAAAACTACATCATTTAAGATCCGACATACGAAAAACCCTCTTATTTAGAGCAATTAGGGATGAATGGATTAATCTCCTTGATCTCATGAGTAGAGGTGATATATACCAATTATCATTTGAAGAAATTTCTGAAACATGCAAACACATATCAAGAGGAAGGGCAATAGTAAGTCAATCAGCATAAAGATCGGTAAGTCAAGCTAAACTTGGAAATTTGCTTGATAACTTTTAAACAGAAATTATTAGCAATCTAAGTGAACAAGTCAGAATGTTAAGAATATAAAATGAGAAAAAATAAGATGTTGATATTTGTGTTGTCCATGCAAAATCGTATGATGTTAAACATTGTCCATCATTACCAAGGTTGAAGGAAGTTCACCAAGAGGACAATGGAGCAAGTCAATTGCCAATGTAACTATGTTATGTAGCTCCAAGAGGACCATGTCAGTCTATTCGACCTGATATGATACATGAGCCTAATTCACAGTTTCAATCTTATGCACATCCATCTCAAAGTAATTGGAGCACATCCTTTCCTTTGCAACATCCTTTCCTTTGCACATCCTTTCCTTTGCCAAGGAACTTATGGGATCCATCCACAATATCCTAAATATTTTCCTCAATATTCTCCATACCCAACTCCATGTTATCCCTATCATTCTCCTCCACCACAACCACAACCCCAATCATATCCATCTCAAATATCCACTCCCACTCAACTACCTATACCACCATTTCCAAACCCACACATTGAAGTAGCTCAACCCACTTACAATGTTGAGGTACAACACTTCCAAACATCTCCTATTGAGCTAAATGGTATTCACCATAGCTCAAGAAGAGTATTGCAAAAAAGAGATTCTCTTGATATCATTGAAGGACCACATCTAGAAGAAGAAGATTCAAATGAGAATACCTAAGGATCATGGGTTGCATTTGATGAAGAGAAGACAACAAAATCAGAGATCAAGAAAGATCCATGATGGTTACCATTAAATCCTCCATGTATTCAAGAGAACAATCAGAAAAAAGAGGAATATTTGAAGGTCATTGTAGAAGAAGACATGAAGAATAATCCAGATAAGCAAGAAAACCAAGGACATCAAAATTATATTGAGCTTTGGTTCCAGAAAATCAACAAGATGGAGCATCACTTTCTTCTTCAACTATGCTTGATCCTTTCAAAGTCAAATCATTTGGTCTCTGAAATCCAAGTACATGTCAAATCATATATTGCAAGCCTACACATCAGTTTGTCTGTCATATTGATGTGCACATGGCTCCATCAGAAGTATTCTTATACTTGAAAGTGATTTTGTTTTTCAAGTAGAGTAGGGTTAAGAATAAAAAATAAAAAATAAAAAGATCTCAGGTGAAAACCTCCTTTGAGGTGCCTCAGATTGGCTCATTGATTGAAAACCTCTATGAGGCGGTCAATGGGTTGGGAAAAAGAAAAAAAGAGAAAAAATAAAAGATCCTAGGTGAAAACCTCCTTTGAGGTGCCTAGGTAGACCTACTAGTTGAAAACCTCCTTGAGGCTGCTATTAGACCTAGAAAAAAAATAATAATAATAAATCTTTGCTCCATGTCTCTCTCTGATGAATGCATGTACTCTCCAACATCTGCAAGCAACAAAAACAAGTTGGTACCAAAAGAAAAAAATTGGTCAAGCGTAATCAAAAGAAGTCAAATTTTGACTTTCTCCTCCTTTGCTCAAATGCTCCAACAAGGCCAAGGCAATGCCAATCCATCACCCTCATCTATTTTCAACATCTACCCATCATTCTCAAGCTTTCCCATTTAGTTTGCTTGTTGTCCTAAAAAACTACATGAATGTTTTGTTTTACTACAGGAAACAAAAATACATAGAGCAGAATTTCATTTTTGCCATAACTTGAAAGCCATGCATCCATTTGCCTAGATGTTTCATGGTGATATGCATATGGATGATGGTAACATGCTCAATAAATTTCAGCAAATTCGAATACACAATTTCCAAGAAATCAACCTCCATCACCTACATCCATTTTTGAATTTTCTTGATATCCGTGCATCCATTTAAAAATATGTTTCATGGGGAGATGCAATGGATGATATTAACATGCCCAAGCAATTTCAACAAATTCCAGTGCATGGTTTCCTAGAAATTAGCCTCCATCACCTTCAATCATTTTTATTTTTTCTCGAGATTCGTGCATCCATTGGCCAATATTTTTTTATGGGGAGGTGCATAATGATGATAGCAACATGCTCAGAAAATTTTAGGTCAATCCATTCTACCATTCGGGAGATATGGACAAAACAAATCTGCTACAAGAGGTTGTCTTGAATTACTATAGGATCTCTACAGGAAGTTTTGAAATAGTACAGGGTATCCATAGGAAGGCCGAGAAGAATCTACAAGAGTTAATATGATGGAGAAATAGGTCAAAAGGTCAAGTATTCTTTAAGGAAGGTTGATATAATTCCCCCAACACATGCACATCAATAAGAAGACAACCCATCAGCAAAATGAGATCAACAAAAATTAAAAAGGCAATCAAGAAGATGTACATGAGTCATTAGCAACACAACAACGTCTACTCAGCAGTAGCATGGATGTCTCTCCAACAACCATCAGGTAGGTACATGTATGCAATATCCTTGACCTCTTCTCTTGAGCATATTATAGTTATAAATTTGTTGTCTATGCATGAGAGATGAGGTTTTATAAGCTAAGTATGGGTCAGCAATCTCAGCCGCCTTCAACTAGTTAATTGCAGCTCACTCCTTCACTCATGCAATGTTGAAAAGTCAAATTTATAAAGGCTGATGATTTCAAAGAATGAGGACAGCAGTTAAAAGAAGAAATTTTTGCAAAGGCCAAGTCGCCACAACACTCCAAGCCCTCCATCCACTTCATAATCACTATCTATCCATCATTCATCCATCCCATTTCATAATTTCAAGAACAAGTATCACCCTAAAAAATTCTTGGAAAAAACAAACAAAGCATCCTCTCCATTTTCAAAAACCTACACTACTCCCTCTGAGCCCTAGCATCATCCTCCAAACCCTCTACATCATTTCTCATCACTACCATACAACTAAAAGACTTTGAAAGAGAAGGAATGACTGCTACAGGAAGATAGAATGTCGCTACAAGAAGGAAGAAAGGAACAAATGGTGTTAAAACCAAAAAAGAGTGCCTAAGACAAACCTAATCAAAACAAAAAACTCCAAGGCCATTAGGAAATCATCTAGCCCACAAGAGTGAAAAAGAAGGAAACAAAAGGAAATGAGGCATTCACCATCAAAACAGAACTCAAACTGCAGTGATAAAAAGAAGCTTTCCAAGAGGTCTCCAATCTCTTTCTAAATTTTGTCCAAGGCCTAAAAGATGTTATAGAAATGGGAGAAAGGCATCGAAGTCAAGTTAAGGGCGTGCCCTAACCTCATACTATCAATTATACTCAAAACGAGTTTCCTATAGTTTTAACAGGGTTTCCTGTAGGTTTCTTGTAGTTTTGATAGGAATTACTATAGGATGTCCTAGTTCTCATGTAAAGACATTTTTAAGGTTTTAGAGGTGTTCAAATGGTGGAACAAGGTAGAAGAAGGTTGATAAGGATGTGGAAGACCTTGCCAAACTGAAAAATATTCTAGAACCCATCTTGAATAAGGGGAAGAAAGCAAGATAATGGTCTCAAGAAACACTGATTTTTCTATGCACAAACAAATTTTTGGGCTTGTCCTTGCAGAACTTACAACCAAGATTCTTAAGAGAAAGAACTGAGGGGTGCACAAGAGAGATACCACCAGGGCCATGAATAAGGCACAATGAGGTCACTAAGTTGCTCAGAGGATGAGCAACACTTTCAGCAGGGGGGTATGATAGGGCTTTAAATTAGACATAAACTGTTGGGTTGTGTTATATTCTTTCCATGACTAGCCCCCTAGCTAAACCAGAAGGTTAGAGGGGGGGTAGAGCCCCCCCTTCATTGCGTCGATATGCAACGGGGGGGTCACAGGGGGGGCGGCAACCCCCCTTGTATGGGGGGTTTGAGGGGGACAGTTAGCCCCTCTCTATAGGGTCCGAGGCAGTGCCCCAGGGAAAATGTTTTTTGGACCCATGGTTTTGTCCATGGTATTGGATGCTTCGGCATGTATATATATGTATTGTAACATTAAAAGGAACATAATGAAAAATCAATCTGGTAGTCCCGGTTTTGGGATCCAGGGGAAAATCTTTGTGTATATTTGTTTTATGTGTTATGCACTCGCTATTTTTTAATTTTTGTTTTTATAATTCATATGCAAGTAAGTTCTGAACGGGGTTAAAACCTACATTTGGTATCAGAGCTATTTTGGCTCCAAAGGACGCCTTTGTTGCTAAGGGGTTTCACTCGAGCCTGTGGTAGACCCTGTTCAGTGGGAGATCTACAGGATCGATTTTGTTGGTGAAAGGAGATGGAGAGAAGTGGAAACATAGAGATCAAAAAATTTAATGGTTGAAGTTTTGAGTTCTGAAAACTCAATATGGAGGATCTGCTCGTAGACAAAGATCAGTGGATCATGGTAGATCTGAGTACTAAACCAACGGGAAGATCCAATGAAGAATGGAAGAAGTTGGATCGGAAGGCAAAGAGCACAATACAATTGTGTGTCTCAGATTCAGTATTTCTGAATGTATTAGGGGAAGTTACAGTGAAAGCTTTGTGGGACAAGTTAGGGACTTTGTACCAATATAAGTCTCTGGTGAATAAACTCTTCCTACGAAAAAAGTTGTATAACTTGAGGATGGAAGATGGAGACTTGGTGACAGAGCATCTGAACGTATTTAATATTGTGGTAAGTCAGTTATTATCTATTGATATTAAAATATCAAATGAATATAAGTGCATCAGTTTGTTCTGTTCTCTACCATATTCGTGGGATAGTCTAGTTATTGCAATAGGTAGCAATGAAACTTCCTTGCAATTTGATGAAATAGTCTCATCCTTATTGACGGAGGGGATGAGATGGAAAAATATGGAGAGCCAGAATGGTGATGCCTTGTATGTATGAGGACGCTCCCAAAACAGAAACAAAAATAAGTCATCGAGCGAGAGATCTAAATATCTAAGAAAACATGTAAAGGTGTGCTGGAAATACGGAAAGGGATCTAATGATGCTCCTTTTGTAGAAGCAAAAACCACCTTAAATGAAGGTGGGGATGTGTACTTGGCTTCTTCTTCAAGTTCACATGTAGATCATGAGGCATCGTTGATTGACTCGGGTGCATCCTTTCACTTCAATCCCCATAGAGAGTGGTTTTGATAGTATGAGAAATACGATGGCGGTGATGTCTTCTTAGGGGATGATAGGAAGGCTGTAATCATTAGTCACGAAAAAGTAAAGTTGAAGTTGTAAGTTGGAAGGATTAGAACACTTCCGAGTGTTCTGCATATTCCTGCATTAGCCAAAAATTTGATTTCTGTAAGCAAGCTAGATGATGCAGGTGTAAAAACAATGTTTGAGAAAGATACATGTAAGATGGTTTGGGGAGCACTCGTATTGATGCAGGGAGTTTGGATTGGAACTTTGTACAAGCTACAAAGTAGCACTGTCGCTGATGGGTGCAACAGTTTTGTGATTCTTGAAAGTGGAGCAGAAAATATAGTGGTCGTTGGAGAAAATACCATTCTGTGGCATCAAAGGCTTGAACATATTGGAGAGAAGGGCCTTTGAATACTTCATGGTAAAGGTATGGTAGAAGGTATGACTAATAGCTCTTTGGATTTTGATTTCTATGAAAACTATGTATATGGGAAGCAGAATCGGGTGAGTTTCCCCTCTGGTGGTAAGAGGGCGAAATAGATATTAGAGCTTATGCACAGTGATGTGTTTGGACCTGTGAAGGTTCCATCATTGGGTAAGTCAGTTTACTATGTATCATTTATAGATGACTTCTCAAGGAATACATGGATATATTTCCTCTGACAGGTTTAAAGAATTTAAGGCTCTGGTGGAAAACCAGACAGAGAAGAAGATAAAGGTGTTGAGGACATATAGTAGTGGAGAGTTTTGCAAGAAGGAATTTGAAGAATTCTGTAAGTGTGGTATAGCACGGCAAAAGACTACTCCATACACACCTAAGAAAAATGGAGTTGCAGAAAGAATGAACAAGACGTTGATGGAAACAAAAAGAAGCATGCTCAGTGGTGCCAGGTTAGGACAGGAATTCTGGGCAGAGGCATTGTAGACTGCATATTACCTGGTCAACAGATCACCTTCATCAGCGTTGGAGGATAAGATTCCACAAGAGGTATGGATTGGTAAGAAACCCTCTCTTTCACATCTGAGGGTATTTGGATGTGATGCATATGTACATGTTCCAAAGGAGAAAAGAACAAAGTTGGATAGTAAATCTGAAAAGTGCAACTTTATTAGGTATAAGGATGGTTTAAAGGGTTATAAGCTTTGGAACCCAGTAAGAAGGAAGGTTGTGTGTAGCCGAGATGTGGTGTTCAAAGAGGTGAAAGATGAAATTAAACATGAATTCCAATCAAAGGAACCTGATAAGATGGAGTTTGAGCTTAAGGAGGAAGAATCATACTCTACAGTAGAAGAGGAATCAAAAGATGAAGAGCCACAAACTTTAGTTGTGAGAAGATCATTTCGAGAAAGAAGGCAACCAGAAAGGTATATTCCATCTAATTTCTATTCAAATTTTGCTTTATTTATTATTGATGATGATCCCAGAACTGTGAAGGAAGAAGTAGATTCAGAGGATGGAAAACTCTGGAAAGAGGCCATGGTTGATGAAATGGAATCTTTGCACAAAAATTAGGCTTGGGATCTGGTGGAGTTGTCGGCTGGAAGGAAACCCATTGGCAGGAAATGGGTTTTCAAGAAGAAGATGAATGCAGAAGGAAAGGTGGAAAAACAGAAATCTCGGTCGGTAGAAAAAGGTTATTCCCATGTGCAGGAAATTGATTTTGGTGATTTTTTTCTCCTGTTTCCAAGGTAGCTTCTATTAGATTACTAATAATTTGTTGTTGCTACTTTTGATTTTGAGGTAGAACAGATGGATGTGAAGACAACATTTCTTCATGGGGATCTAGAAGAGGAGATCTACATGAAGCAACCTGAAGGTTTTGCGGTAAAGGGTAAAAAAGAACTGGTCTGCAAGTTAAAAAAGTCTTTGTATGGGTTAAAACAGTCACAAAGGATGTGGTATCAGAAATTTGATACTCTTCATCAGAAGCTAGGTAGATCACTATGTGTATTTTAAATTAATTAGTGATTGTGTTATTTATTTGGTCTTGTATGTGGATGATATGTTGCTAGTTGGAAATGACAAAGAAATTATCCAGGATTTGAAGACCCAATTGTCCTCCAAATTCGACATGAAAGATATTGGTGCTACCAAATATATTTTGGGCATGGAAATTAAAAGAGGTCCAGCAAAGAGGAAGCTCTGGTTAAACCAGAGGAAGTATGTCGAGACAATACTGCAAAGATTTAATATGCAGGATAGTAAAGCGGTGAAGATTCCTATTCCTATAGGTGTAAAGTTATCTACTGAACAGTGTCCGAAGACACGAGAAGAGGAAGAGGACATGTCCCGTGTTCCATATGCAAGTGTAGTCGATAGCCTGATGTATGCGACGGTCTGTACTATACCAAACATTGCACATGTAGTGGGAGTATTCAGTAGGTTTATGTCAAAACTAGGGAAGAAGCATTGGACAACAATAAAGCGGGGTTTCAAGTATTTTCATGGCACTAGTGATTATGGTTTGTGCTACCAAGGAAGACTAGGATTGGATAGAGTTTTGGATACTCGTGGCTTTGTTAATGCAGACTGGGCTGGAGACCTAGATCAAAGAAGATCTACAAGTGGGTATGTGTTTAACCCATTTGGGGGTGCATTCAGTTGGATGAGTAAGAAACAATATATAGTGGCACTAACAACTACAGAGGCAGAATACATGGCAACCACTCATGCAAGCAAGGAAGCAGTTTGGTTGCAGAGATTGTGTTCAAGTATGGGGTTAGTATAGGGAGCTATAAGGATAGACTATAATAGCCAAAGTGTAATTTTCTTGGCAAAGAACCATGTTTACCATTCAATTGATGTTCAGTATCACTTTGTGAGGGATATGATAGAAGAAAAAGAGGTGTTACTGGTAAAGGTGGACACTTTGAAGAATACTGCAGATGCATTGACAAAATCTGTGAGCTCTGAGAAGTTCTCTTGGTGTAGAGAAACAATGGGCATTGCAGGGCTAGATAAATGACTAATCTCTCCTGTGGCCCCCTGTGGAAAGAAAACAACAAGTGGGAGAATGTTGGGTTGTGTTATATTCTTTCCACGACTATTCCCCCTAGCTAAACTAGGGGGTCACAAGGGGGGCAGAAACCCCCCAGTTGTATGAGGGGTTTGAGGGGAGCGGTTAGCCCCCCTTTATGGGGTTCAGGGCAACACCCCGGGGAAAAAAAAATTTGGACCCATGGTTTTGTGCATGGTTTTCACACATGGTTTTGGGCACTATGGTTTTCGGTCCATGGTATTGGATGCTTCGACATGTATATATGTGTATTGTAACATTGAAAGGAACATAATGAAAAATCAATTTGGTAGTCACGGTTTTGGGATCCAGGGGAAAATCTCTGTGTATATTTGTTTTATGTGTTATGCACTCACTATTGTTTAATTTTTGTTTTTAGAATTCGTGTGCAGGCAAGTTCTAAACGAGGTTAAAACCTACATAAATTAAGGCCCATGCCTCTAAATTAAACATAAAGTAAGGATTATGACCATCCTTCAGCACATTAAACCTTTATTTTTGCATTAGATAATATATTTTTAACTTTAGTATATTCATTAGGAAGGTTTATGAATATTGCATATTTGTGCCTAATATTATTTATTTTTATGGAATATCACGAGAATATTGGGCAAATTATGAAGATTTGGAGGAGGAGATAATTTAGGGACTTTCTCCCTACTACAGGAGGATCAATATTAAATAATAAATAAACAAGACATTATGGAATTATGGCACAATTTGTGGAACTCCAATGATTGAGAAAATATAGGAATGTGTTCCCTGCCATTTAATGCAGATTCCTAGTATTGGAGCCAGATCCACTAATTAAGGGATTTTGGTGGGGAAAGATTCCTCCTTTCATGAGGAATGGTTCCTAATCATATTTTATAAGTACCAAGTCAAATTTAACTCTAGGGGTGGATTTTTATTAGTCTTCTTGTGGAGAGAACTCGTATTTTTGCAACTCCATTGTATTTTCTTGCAAGGATGTAATTGTATTGGCAAATATAATGAAGATTAGTGTCATGTTCAGCTTCTAAATCTTGTTCTCCTCCGTAGGTCTTTGATTTTCCTTGTGCTTGGCCATCCCAGGAGACTCAGAGCCCTTTTGTATAATTTGTTTGCCTTCTTGTCACTTCTTATTCACATGCATATCTTGCTTTTGTTTCTTTCTATTTCTGCATTTAGTATTAATGATTTCTTGTTGTAGGATTGGGTTAAATGATTGATGTAAGTTATTTTACAGGATCACAAGCATAATTTCATCCTTGGAAAGGATTTGGAAGTTCATAGTAATCATTCAACTGCTTGGATTAGTCTTATTATTCCCAAATCCAGATTTTTGGAACTCCTTTGTGGCAAATAGCAACAAATTTCTGCTATTTTTTAGAGCATGCTAATGTGCTTCAATCAAGTTGGTTCCACTTGCACTAGATCATAAAAATATTCCATTTAATAACAAAATTCACCCCATTGAATTTTCACTTGATTAGGTTAGGCATTTGATAGATTTACTAGCTCACTAGTTCTCGAATTTCTGATTTTTAGACTAGTAATTTTCCATTATTTAATAAATATTTCCCATGTATAGATGAATTTTTGGATAGATGCAGACAATAATGTGTGTTGTTATAGGATATTATACATTGCAAGGATACCTCATCTCACCTCATCCACCCATGTCGCCAAAACCCACTAAAGTCTCAATCTGAATTCTTGTTTTATAAGCAAAAATTGCCATTTCCATTGAGAAAATCTACCCATCATGAAGCCCTTGCTTGATTTCTGGGTAGTGTCCACCACCTCCATGTCTTATTCTTCCATTATCCACCTTTCCCAAACTCCATTCCACCTTCTAGACCACTTCCTAAGCTTATGACCTATTTTTTGTAATAAAACAGGGGATCCTGTAGACATTGTGTAGGAACTAGTACATCATGTAAATATCATGTAGGAACTAGTACATCATGTAGACATCCTGTAGGAAATCCTGTAGCGGCCTGTTTTGAGCCCGAATTGATAAAAATCACTATTTAAGCTAGAATTAGGCCTCTACTTGACCTCCAAGCCATCAAAATCATTGTACCCCTCTTCCTCCACCCCTGTCTCCCCTACCAAAGAACAAGGAAACGTTAGCATTTGCATTTATAAAATGAAAAGATAAAGAAAAATAGTTCTTTTTATTTCTTAATTAGCACATGCACATAGAATTCAATACTCCCTAAATCAAACTCCATGCTTAGTTAGTTTAAATCATCACATGTGATAAATAGGGTTAAGCCAGGTTTCTTTTATTTTTACTTCATGATCTTTATGCAATTAGAATATGTTTCTTTCCTTGTACTTTATTTATTGCAATAGGTTAAGGTTTCCATTTCAAGCATTTCATTTTTTGTAATTAGTTAGGATTTGATTTCAGTACATGCACTCCATTACATCATGACAACAAAGGAAGGACACATTGTATGTTGCACATATAGTGTCGATACCTCTTAAGTTTGTACGAACCCCGGGTTGATAATTAAATTCGATAGCCTTGGGAATTGCAGCATTCTTATTGCAATACTTAGGGACTTTGATGCAAATCATAATTGGGCCCATTCTCTTATCCCTTCAAACTTACAAGATATCACCATTAGCTTCATTGAATTTAACCACACCTCCATACAAATCTGATGTCTTCCCTCTCCAAATCCACACTCTATTGCCTCCTTTTCCCCAAGCCAACTGATGGCTTTCAATATCATACTTGCCCCCTTTTCAAACAATCCCTCCATCGTACTAAATATGATCATCCATGGTATTGTTTGGACTAGAAAATATTTCCTGATTAGCTGACTCAATGATATGTTCCTAGCTAACTCTACCAATATAGAAAGCCCTCTATTCTTGCTTGCTCCAACCAACGTTGCATATTTCCAAATAAATGCACTAAAATTACACTCTTCCCTTTGCATCCTTGTCTCCTCCATGCAACCTTTGGAAGGTCGATCTCTCCTAAATCTCCAAGAACAAATTTGTCATGTCAAATACATTCTCATCGATGAAATTAGCTTCGTTGGCCCTAAAATGCTTGCTCAAATTGATGAACATTTGCGCAAGGCTTTCCCATCCAGTAGAAACACTCCATTTGGTGGATGCTCAATAATCCTTATCAGTGACCTTGGACAACTGCCACCAGTAAAAGATACACCAATGTATGTGAGGACGTCTCATGGCAATTCTCTCTAGAAGAGTTTTGATACAATTGTCACACTCTCAACTGTCTTCCACTAGCAAGGCACAAGCCCTGAATAGGTTTCATTTCACAAACTCCTCTCCAACCTTTGAAATTGAACCCCTACAATGGATGATTGAAATTTGTTCATGACACATGCAAAATACATCCTTTCACATGACGAGAAACAAGCATTTCACAATTCTATGCACCTTTATGAAACAAATGAATCAATTGCGATACATAATAAAAACATGCTCAAAAACTTGAACATGCAAGTTTCACATTTCTATGCTGAGCAAAGGAAACACCATCCCTCCACTACTCAAGAAAATACACAACTTGATGCAAAATTTCTCCTATGCATTGGATAACAAATCATTTTAACAAGCAATCTATGGGTCCAAGCAGGCCTTGTTAATGGAGCACTTGGAAATTTTGTTGCTATTGTTTACACAACTACTTCTAAACCCCTTGACCTACCATCATTTGTTGTTGTTGATTTCATTCACCACAAATATCCACCATGGGATGCTTCAAATCCAAAGTATGTGTCAATTCCCCCTATAACAAGGGGTTCTCGCACACAATTACCACTTCAAATAGCATGGGGCTTAGCAATCCATAAGTCGCAAGGCATGACCCTCCATAAGGAAACAATCAACATTGGAAATATCAATCATCAGGAACTGACCTTCACAGTTATATCTAGAGTTAGATCATTTTGTGATCTGTGCATCTCTCTAACTTTTATATTCACTCTCTACTCATGCATGCAAGATAATCCTTATGTCATTCGTAGAAAAATAGAAGAGGCATACCATGCCTCAAGATCTTTGCAAAAAAATCCATAAATGCTTCCCTTACTGGTGATTCAACTAACTCTACAATGCACTTACACATGTTCTATTTTCTCTCTTATTAAAATAAAACTAAAAAAAAACCTTTGTGTACTTATTGACATAATTTTATTCTACATTAATTTCAGTTTCAATAGTTTCTATTACTCTTTTATATATCCCATTCACTTCATCTACTTTTCAATCTTCACTTATAAACTGCTTGTTCTTTTGAAAAAAGCAGATGAACATGGATTATATCTCCTAGATCTATAGCTTCTGCCATGAAATACATCAAGCTAAGGTTACTCTTCAAGAAATACAAGAAATATTCCTACAACCTCACAGTTTGCCTCTATGTTGCGTGCAACCAACTCTTCAATTACTTCATAGGATAAAGGCTTTCATGTGTATCCTCATCCATACACATGAAAGGGATGCAGTGAGAGATATTTGAACGGCTTGGCACACACGCAATCTCAGGCGTATCCCACACCTATGTCTCAAATGGTATTGTAGATGCCACTCATCACCTTCTATTTACGACTAACTTTGCCTACCTCATCAAATTGTTATGCACCAAAAAAAAATGAAAAGCATGAATGCCCTTTTAAATAAAAATGTCATATTTACACGTTTACTATGTTACACTTGTTTTTGTACTTTCATGTCTTCGTATTCCCTCACATTTTTCTTAAATTTGTATAGTATATATTGTTATTCAAATAATCCACACAATCTTATCACATTCCAAACACTTAAAAGAAAAAAAGAAAAACACACACATAGACATCACAAACATTGTTTAAAGAACCAATCAAATTGTCCTCAACATCGTATAGATAAAAAATAATACATTATCGCTTTGCATTCTACTTTAACAAAAAATTTGTCAGAATTATCCAAATCTCTAGAATTTTACAAGTTCAGCCCAAATTCTAGAATTTTCAGACAATCATTTCTTAACATCCCACGTGGTAAGAACATCATTCATAATAATGCCATGGTCCATTACTACAACAACACTGTCAATTAACCCAACTATTGTCATGGTGGTAGGCACGCCAAACATTGTTGTGACAACCCAATACAATACAAAAACACTTGTAAAGGCTTCGCAAAAAAAAATGTGGTTTCTTTCTGCACCAGAAACACAACCCTATTGAGCAACATCAAAATCTATTCTAACATGGAGGATTGTCAATTCCCTCTTCAAGTTACTCCATTATCCTATTTGGTTCATGTATCCTTTGCAAGCGTTGAATTTCCTTTCACTTGTCTTCTACTATCGGTCCTCGCCAACTTCTTTTGTATATTAGGTATCAAATATTTTTTCTAATAAGGAAGTGTTAAATAGGATGACATCAACTTAGAAAACAAGGCATGCTCAAGCAAAGCCTTGACTAGTAATTATAAAACAACTTTCAACAATGATATATATGTAGTCTTATTTCACAGTTGTTCAGAATACTAGAAAAATACACACAATGTCTCCTACAATTAAAATTATCTTCCACTATTTCTTATGTTTTTTGAACTTCACTATTGCAATCATGACAGAAAACTTGGTGAAATTAATCCTAAATAATTCTACTCATGTACCAATTTTCAGATCAACAAGCTTTCAGCGTAGCGATCGATGTTTCAATATTGTCTAGCTCAATCAGGAAGCCAAATGGTTGATCCAAAAAACAGTTACAGGCACAAGAATAGGTGAGAAAACCCAAAGCTAAAATTTGGGTGGGTAATCGTACCAAAAAATATCCATTTATGTCAGATAGTTCCAAAACCTAATGTGAAAGAAGTGGCTGATTTCAAACATGTAAGTGTTGAAGAAATATTCCTTGAACAAGAGAAGCAAACATTAAGGTTTTGGAGGTTTGAGATGAACAGTGAGCCACTTGTGTTGTTGGAAAACACCTTCCTCACAGACAGGGATTCTTTATCTACCTGTTACTCAGTCATTGATTATCCTTCAGAGAGGGAGTGTTAGTTTACTTGTTTCTCGATCATTAATTATCCTTCATCCTTCAGTGTGGCATGCTACAACACTTCCAGGACCTGAATTTATTGTTGTCTTGATGGGCCTAGTTTTATAAGGTGGAACAACAATGATACAAGGTGCATGCATGCCTACATCATTGTTAGAACTTTTCCACTTGTGGCCTTTCTTGTTTTGGAATCCTTTTCCACAAGCAGGGAACAAGAGATTTGTTCTATTCAAAATCTGATTTCTAGTTCAGTTTTAGCATAATTTCTAAATTTAGGTTATAAAACTAATTATAATTGTTATAATCGTTTCCAGTATGACCTAAGTTTTGCTTTTCTAGTTGGCTTGCTTATTGAGCCTAGGTTCACTTCTTTAAGTTGAATTTAGGAATAGCTTCTAGACCTGGGAACTTCATTTTTTGTAAAAGACTTGCTTTTCATCAGTAAAATAAGTCCACTTTTGAGCTACTGATCACTCATTACCAAGTTAATTTTTAACAGTGTTGTGTAATCCATGTTTTTGAGTAATAAATAGGTGATGGTGAAACACAATGACTTTTTTTTTTGTTCTTTCATAATTTCAAGAACTGTCTTTTATGCAGATTTAAACTATACAGTCCATTGTTTTGGCCCTCTCCACTTATATGAAGATCCACTACGTTGTTTTCATAATATATTACATAGTATCAAGTTTTGGTTTCACCGATAGGAAGTTGGTTACTATGAAATAAATATTCAACATCGTAGCCTACACAAACCATTAACAAAACTAAATGTTGTGTTTTTTATTTATCAACATGTCCAAATGTTTTAAATTCTATCATACAGGAAATACAAACAAAAAAACAAAAAATCCATGGGTCAGAAAAGTAAACATGTGACCCTTGGCCCAAAAATATGTGCAATAATTCTGACTTTAACAATCAATAATGATATCTAACTGCCACAAAACCCACACCAACTCTTCACACAACTACCTGAATTGACCAACACTTGTGGCTACGATATCCTCTCACATGTTACTAAAGTGATTGATCCAAGTGTGTATTGGTGGCCACCTGCCTATTCCACTTGGACCCCCACTACTATTTCTTTTAGTTTTTCAGTTTCCTTAATTGTAGCATAGTTTACTATTTTTGGCAGTTTTTTAGGTTCTAAACTTCTTGAACTATTTTGAGGCCCTAAAATACGTTTGTTTTTGGAAAATAAGAAAACATGAGGCTTTGAGTCATTTATATAGCCAAAAATTAGAGTCCTTTGAAAGATCTTTCTATCGAGGTATTGTGCACGTCAAATGGAGATCATATACCAAAGTTACGACCTCGGAAGTTGATGTACCAATTTACCCAAATGGGGCCCATAGTTGTCGTGCTTCATCTGCTAGGGTTAGGTTTTTGGATGTTTATGGTTTTCCATTATTTCTCAATAATAAATAGGACTTCGAGCCTCACTGTAACACAATTCAGAGGCATGTATCTACCACATCTCTTCTCATAGATAAGCTACCATCGCCCGAGCTATTTTATTTCCATTCTATATGTAAGCATATTTCAGTTCTTTGATATTAATGAAATGAAGTTTTATTCCTGCTGCATCTCTATGTTTATGTTTATATCTATATTTTTTGTGTTCCTGCATAATTCTGGATCAAAGATCATGCCAGAAACCGAATATTACCAATGTTCACAACTGTGAGCACCTCATCTCATCAATGCATATGTATCTCTATGCACATGATGAAAAGTGCATTGTCTTTTATATATGTACAATGAAAATTAACAAGGAGATGACATCCTCTCATGATACCCACAAAATTAGTAAGTTCTAATAAAGAAGAAAAGTTGACAACCTATAGACACAAATTGAGCAACTCTAAATGAATCTCTACAATTTGATATCGATATTTTGTTGCATGAGAGTCTTAGCTTTATCTTAATTTAGTTCATTTGATTGTGTAACACAACATTTGTAGTCACTATGAGAGCCTGCGACTAAGATATGGTCATGACTAATATCTTCAATAAAGGAGATGGTTATGCTTATAGTATCCATACTTATTCCGAGTTTTCACCGTTCTGATTCAAGCTCTGACATTTGCTTGATGTTTTGAATCATAACTAACAGTTATAGTTGTTGGTGTTGATCTATATTACAAGTAGAAGGCGTGTGTTTGAATGATTCTCCCAATAAGAGGGTTGACATCCAACCTTATGGAGGTGTGAAGGATTATACAATAACGGGGGAGGGTGTGAGATATGCCATAGAAGACATGTTGGTTACCAAGGCCCTTGTAATGAAAAATGTAGGAAATATCTAAAGAAAAGCATAGTCATAAGACTTTGGATTGTATCTCCTGTGCATATGTAGATACTTCATTAATCTATATCAACTAATCCAATGCAGAAGACATGTTTCTCTTTGTACATATTATTGTGGGTTTAAGGACACAATGAAATGTTCTTATTTATTTGTTTACGTGTAAAAATTTTGGGTCATGTTGCTATGGAGTAGGCTCTTCTATTTGAGGATTTGTAACCCAAAACTGGCCCATGTTTTACAGAATATGGAAATATTGGCCTAACAAAATATTTGTGAGATATATATGTCCTTTATATATTTAATTTTATTTTTAACTCCACATTTTTTCTTGGTCGTGATGAGGCTAAGCTCTTAGGGTGCCATATCAGGAATTCCTAGGTAGAGCTTGGACTACTTGCACTGAAAACCAAACCTATTTATTGTGGTAAACTCCCACTAGATCATTGTCAGAGTGGACTTGCATAGACTGTTCAATGAGGCACTATCCCCATTAAGCAGAGAAAATGTAATGCAATCTTAAAGAGTAGTTTTATGACACACACATTTAAAAAAATTCAAAGTAAAAAGAAATTGGCCCCTTCTATTCTTTGTTGCTAGTTGGTTGACTTGAAGGTAGGATTCAGCTTGCCCTTGTGAAACTTGCGATTGTTGAAGATATTGAAATGGATATTTCCACACTGGACAAAATTTTGTTTTGAATTTTTTGGTTTTCATTCCTCGTCAAAAGGAAATCTTACAGGTAGTGAAACCAAAAACTTAATAAAATTACTTAAGATGGAAAAAAAAAGTGCTTCCCTTGCTCAAATGATAAAATCCTATGTACAATATATATTGAAAACATTAAGCTGTCAAATTAAGGAATGATCCATGCATACAACTATAATATCTGCACTTAAATATCCATAATGTACTCGGGCATAGTCATTTAGTACAGAGAGGACAAAACTCTCAACAAGGGATGCCACGGTGAAGAGAGAGATGTACAAATTTTCTCTACAAATCAGCTAGCTCACTGATATCATGTAGAAATTTCACCTGTAAATCCAACTGATATATGCAATGTACTAAAGCATAATACTAGATACATCTACCATAAACTTAGCGGAAGCTTAATCAAACATGAGAACCATCAAGCATGAACACATATAACTGATAAGAAGGAATCAATCACACATAACACAGAATAATTTATCTGGGAAAAGCACTAGCCTAAAACCCCATCTCTGTATTATCAATCAAGTGAAAATCCTCAACAACATACAAAAAAAATCAGCTCAAAATCTATCATGCTCTCTCTGTACTCTGATGATGTAGCTCATGGACTACCTAGCCCTGTATATAAACACTGCACCTCGGGTCCAAGCTCCTATTTCCTTATGTAGTTTTGATTGGGATACAATTACAAAACACATGTAAATTGGTCTAATCATACCTGTTGTCACCTCAGGTCCAACTACGTAATCATAGAAGGAAGAAGCATCCTTCCCCATGCAAGGAATACTTACTAGAAATATCCTAGCATCTGATAGTACATTGTCCCACATCTGATCTCAACTGGGTCTCTGACAGAACTGACATGCATCGGTTATCCATGAGTGAATACACAGTTATCTGAAAATGACAGTTGTCACATGCATGCAAGCATCAACAAACTGTATCTCATTAATTTAACAACTTGTTAAAATAATCTAACTGAACTTGACTAAGTTAAACTAAGTCAACTGATCCTCTCAATATAGAACTCATCCTTAATTCCTCAATCAATGGAGAAAATCAAGCACACATTCCCCAATTAGTGGAGAAATAATTGCATGTTCTCACAAAGACTTCAAGTTTGCTTTTCCTTAACTAATTAACTCATGGAGAATTAACTAATTAATATTCCAAACTGCTGGTAAGACCAAATTCGAATTTACTTCCAATAGATAGACCAAGGACTACTATAAATAGGAAGGGACCCAGAAATGCTATTTTTAGAAGATTTTATTTTTAGCAGTTTCACCTCTCACCCAAGGTGGCCAAAATTCCACACCGGCCAAACTGCTATTTTTAGCAATTTCTATTTTTACATTTCTTGTTGCACACTTTTCAACACTCCTGTTGAGCCCCAAACTTGCATCTTTCCTACACCTTTTTCTAGCTTCTTTCCATTGATCTGAACCTCCTAATCCATCAATATCATTGCATATTAGTTATAAAAGAGCATTTAAAGTGGTTTCTTGACTATGTCTTTGTGTTGCTATTTGAACTTGATTTTTGCTTATGAGCTGCGGAATCTTGTCGCCTTCCGCAGCCAGCTCAACTTTCTGCAGCCATTTTGTTAAAGTCTATATTGCAGGTGTCTTCAGGCGAATTGAGCCACATGGGCAAGTTGAAAACAACGTGTACATGGACTGAGTCCTATTGGCTCAGTCAAATTCATCAAAAGAGGCCATAGTCAAAGGTAGTCAAGCGGTGGTCAACCTAAGAGTCCTACGGTGGCAGAACTCTGTTTTTCACCACGTGAAGACTTGCGTGGCCGTTCCTAAATCTCAAGGGACATACCAACACCTGTGGACTACTCCATAAGCCGAATCCAATAGCCACCCTCCAAAGATTTAATCTTCACGGCAGCCATAATGCTAGATTCCTAGACGTGGTTGTTCACATGTCTCTTATCAGCGCAGATTGTAGGAAAGTAGTTATGTCATCCTCTGTATAAATAATGCATTCTCATACACATATTAGTTAGCTTTTGTAATTTAATTTTGACTGTTAATGAGCCCACTGTGCCATGACTTTATTTCTGTGTTATGACTGCATTTTGAATACATGAGAAAACTCTGTTTATAAGCTCAATTCGTGGTTGATAGCTAACTGCCCGAGGTTGTGCAGAGGGCCCCTGCACATACCGAGGTTTTGTTTATTGATGTATAGTTTCATGCTTTATTTTTTTGTGTTCCTTATGCCATAATCATTCACGTGTATATGTTGCATTTCTTAAGGTATTCACGTTTTATTTTTGTCCATAATTTTTCATGCTTTACACTATTGTCAACTGATTAGTGTCTTTGTTCCAAATTACAGTAGGTAGCCCGGGCATTTGCACATAGTTTTACAATGACTAATGACATGGAATCAGTCCTGTCCTTCTACTGATTTATTTTTCTTAGTTTTTAATTCCAGCACTGTCTTATTTATTTCAGTTTTGTACATTTGTTTTATTAGTTAGATTAGATATTAAATTACTCATGTCATTATTAGTTACCTCCGAAAGCCATAACGAGACTAATGGTGAGGGACTGAAGGATGGGTGTGTAGTTTGATATTAGTTTATTTTTCTGCAAGTTAGATATTAAATTGCTCATGTCATTATCAGTTACCTCCAAAAGCCATAGTGAGACTAAAGGTGAGGGACTGAAGGATGAGTGTGTAGTTTGATATTAGTTTATTTTTCTACAAGTTAGATATTAAATTGCTCATGTCATTATCAGTTACCTCCGAATGCCATAGCGAGACTAATGGTGAGGGATTGAAGTATGAGCGTCTAATTTGATATTATTTTATTTTCCTGCAAATTAGATATCAGATTGCTCAAGTTGTTTATGATTACCTCCGAAATCTATAGCGAGACTAATGGTGAGGGGTCAGAATATGAGTTGATGTAATTTGATTTTAGATTTACTTTGCTTGCAATTCTTGGATTTCTTTGAGCACAGTTTCTTTTGTATTTAGACAGCAGCAAGGATAATGGGTTTCATGATCAATAGTTAACAGTTTTTTTGACTAGTATAGTGGCACATTTTCATTTTCTTTTAGGAATTAATTTTGTCATTGCATGTTTTAAACCCCTTTTGAAGTTTGAAGTTTGGGACATCATTGCCTTGAACATTTATATCCATACTTGTCTTTTAGAATTTCCATCTCACATTAGGAAATCAACGAAAATAAAAACCCCCAAAACATAAAAATCAAAAACGACAAAAGTAAGAAATAGGTTATCTTGCACATATAGTGCGCCGCACTTCGTCAGCTTACGAATCCCGGATTGAAAATTAAATGCAGCAATTTAGGACACACTAAATTGACCAAACAACTCCCTCTCAACAAGAAAGGCTTCCTCTCGTACCTGATCTTGTAACTCTGGAATGTTTTGCATGCAACACATCCACCAAGTGTGGTTGCTCCAACAACACTCGGAACAAAAAAACTCCCAACTGACCACTCTGTTGGGCTAGAAACATACTCTGATGTTGAAGCTCTACCTACTACTGACAAGTGCTCCCTCTCTGACCTCTGTGCTACTGCAACATCTCCATGCATCTCACACTGTTTCACCCTTCTCTGTGTTACCCTGCACTATGCAACACACATGTGCCTCTCGCATTGTTACAGCCTACATGCTCTACGTTGTCTTGAGATTCCCTACACTGTAGCTCTCTCTGTCGCTCCATCCGCATCTGTGTCTACCCAATCAATCAGTTCCAGCTACTCCACATCAGGGCTCCCGTAGCAAGGTCTCATCCAAGAGGTTGGGTACCTCAAGGATCCTGCCCCTCCTCCTTGGGACAATCACTCTACATCGCCCCACCTCCTACCTGGAGGTATGGCTGCATGTGATCCCTCAGCCCACCTGGCTCGAAGTTTCCCCCTACTATAGGTCTCTGCATGAGTAGATGTCTCTACTAAATCTCCACTCAGCTTCCCTTGTTGTGACTACTCCATAACCTCTTGAAGTTGTTGCACCAAACATGGCTCCTCCACAATCGTCTGAGACTTCTTCTGGCACTACATGTTGAGAGGTAATATACCCTCCCTCTCAACCACCAAGTCTCCATTAGTTTCCTTGCTACTCAAGCCTTTTCATGCATCTTGAACCTCAATAGCATAAAGTTTCTTGACCTGTGAACCGATCTGCTTCACCTGTCTAGTGATGATGTGTCTAAGGAAAACATTTCCCTTACTGAAGACTACATCATAGCCTCTGTCTTCCAGCATCATGATCGATGCCAAGTTTCTCTTCAATCCTGCTACATACTTGGCATCGGTCAAGGTAAGGCAAGCTCCATGCTCCCTCTTAAAAATAACCGTACCTACACCTGAGACACTATACTTCTCATCATTACCCATTGCTATGAGTATCTGGAGATCTTTCTCCTCCAAAGTACTGAACAAACTCTTGTTGCCGGTCATGTGGAAAGAAGCTCCACTATCAAGAAATCAACCACTTCCCACCATGGATGAAACCATGCATGCGAAGAGTGTGAAATCCAACTCAAACTGTGAAGCAAGTGCCTCATCTTCATATCCTTCCCCCGATCCCTTCTTGGATTTCCTCTATGGACAATTTGCAGCATAATGGCCCAACTCATGAAAAAGAAAGCATCGCACTTTTGATTTGTCAACCTTCTTCCCACCATTGGAAGAACTGGAATCGGAAAGAGCAACCTTATCCTTCCCCTTATTTCCCTTACTCGCTAAGGCACAGTTCTCTTCATCCTCCATGGATGAAGAACCGTCTCTAGTGCTCCGCCTGATCTCCTCTTGCATCAAATCCGACCAAAGTCGTTCCCAATCTGTCAATTTCTCTCTTCCACTAACCGAGTCTTGGTAGCTATGCCAGCTCTTAGGAAGACCGAGGAGTGCAAGACTCACCATTTCATCATCAACCATCATGATCCCTACACTTCCAAGCTCATCCCTACATGAGGTGAGCTTGTTCAGATACATAGAGATCATGTCACCCTTTTCACACTTGATCTTTTGAAGTTTGTCCTTCAATGCCAGCTTCCTCTAATCACTGCAATTCTGGTAAATATCTTTCAATTTTTTCCACATCAAAAATGAGTGTCCTTCCCATGGAGGCTTGAGACAATGTCATCTCGAACTCCCTCCAGAAGGATTCTACTTGCTCTAGTGTTATGAAACCAACTCACAAAAAGATAGAAAAGATAGATCAACGCCTTAGAATTCAGCCTCTTCGAGGGGGAAACCTCCTTTACATTACACAAATGAACAATTCTTGGATGATACAAATGAAAAGACCTCGTTCTATATAAGGAGTCTAAGGGGTCATAATATAATCAGAGCCGACATAACAATAATAATGTAAGGGCACAATAATAACAATAGTGGGCTTCTATGGGGCACAATAGTAACACTATGGGCACTACATGGGTACATCAATATAATAAGGGGATTGTACTAATAACAATAAGGGGTTACCCTAGTAGTATAGGGGCCTAACATGCCCCTGTCCTTCAAAAAGTGTTGTCCTCGACGCTTGAGGAGTTCTTGATGCTTTTGTATAAAATTCTTGTCCTCCCATGTGGAATCTTCAGCGGGTGAGTTCTTCCACTTGATGAGATACTTTAAAATTGATTGATTTCGTAGCTGTCAGGTTCTTGTTTTTATGGCTGCTCCAAGTTCCAATATGATTTTTCCTTCCTCTTCAATTTCTGGAAATATTGTTTGAATTGAGATATTTTGCAACTTTTGAATAAGTGGCCATACTTCTTCGTCCTTCTTCCATTCATAACTTACTTCGTTTATCCAATGGGCACATCAGTATAATAAGGGGATTGTACTAATAACAATAAGGGGTTACCCTAGTAGTATAGGGGCCTAACATCTAGCCACACACTTCTTCCATTCCCCCAGTTGAGTAGCATCATTTAGCTTCGGGACTTCTTGATCAATGAAGTCCTTAAGGCCATTATCTTCTAATACTGCCTCCATGTGATCCTTCCAGGCTATATAATTTGAACTGCCATCAAGGGCATATTTGAGTCTCAAACCATAGAACACCATCGGTGAAAAAGATGTGATAAGAACTCAATTCAATATTCAAAAACCACAAACTTCAACTTCTCTCTCACTCTGTATACAGTTCTCTACTTCATCACCTATGCTCTGATACCATGTAGAATTTTCTCTACAAATTAGCTAGCTCACTGATATCATGTAGAAAGTTCACCTGCAGATCCAACTGATATATGCAATGTACTAAAGCATAATACTATATCTACATCTACCATAAATTTAGCGGAAGCTTAATCAAACATGAGCAACATCAAGCATGAACACATATAACTGATAAGAAGGAATCAATCACACATAACACAGAATAATTTATCCAGGAAAAGCACCAGCCTAAAACCCCATCTCTATATTATCAATCAAGTGGAAATCCTCAACAACATATAAAAAAAATCAACTCAAAAGCTATCCTGCTCTCTATGTACTCTGATGATGTAGCTCATGGACTACCTAGCCCTGTATATAAAGGTTGCACCTCGGGTCCAAGCTCATATTTCCTTGTACAGTTTTGATTGGGGTCCAATTACAAAACACATGTAAATTGGCCTGATCGTACCTGTTGTCACCTCAGGTCCAACTACACAGTCATAGAAGGAATAAGCTTCCTTCCCCATGCAAGGAATACTTACTAGAAATATCCTAGCATCTGATAGTACATTGTCCCACATCTGATCTCAACTGGGTCTCTGATAGAACTGACATGCATCAGTTATCCATGAGTGAATACACAGTTGTCTGAAAATAACAGTTGTCACATGCATGCAAGCATCAACAAACTGTATCTCATTAATTTAACAACTTGTTAAATTAATCTAACTAAATTTAATTAAGTTAAACTAAGTCAACTGATCCTCTCAATATAGAACTCATCCTTAATTCCTCAATTAGTGGAGCAAATCAAGGACACATTCCCCAATTAGTGGAGAAATAATTGCATGTTCTCACAAAGACTTCAAGTTTGCTTTTCCTTAACTAATTAACTCATGGAGAATTAATTAATTAATATTCAAAACTACTAGTAAGACCAAATTCGAATTTACTTCCTATAGATAGACCAAGGACTGCTATAAATAGGAAGGGAACCAAAATGCTATTTTTAGAAGATGCTATATTTAGCAGTTTCACCTCTCACCCAAGGTGGCCAAAATTCCACACTGGCCAAACTGCTATTTTTATCAATTTCTATTTTTACATTTCTTGTTGCACACTTTTCAACACTCTCTCTCAACAATAAAGGCTTCCTCTCGAACCCGATCCTATAACTCTAAAATGTTCTACATGCAACACATCTACCAAGTGCGGTTGCTCTAGCAACACTCGGAACAAAAAGACTCCCAACTGACCACTCTGTTGGGCTAGAAACATACTTTGATGCTGAAGCTCTACATGTTGCTGACAAGTGCTCCCTCTCTACCCTTTGTGCTACGGCAACATCTCCATGCATCTCACACCGTTACACCCTTCTTTATGCTACCCTGCACTATGCAACACACTTGTGACTCTCGCATTGTTGCATTCTACATGCTCTATGTTGTCCTGAGAATCCCTGCACTGTAGCTCTCTCTACCGCTCCATCTGCATCTGTCTCTACCCAATCGATCAGTTCCAGCTACTCCACATCGAGGCTCATATAGCAAGGTCTCATCCAAGAGGTTAGGTGCCTCAAGGATCCTGCCACTCCTCCTTGGGATGATCACTCTACATCGCCCAACCTACTACTTGGAGGTATGGCTGCATGTGATCCCTTAACCCACCAGGCTTGAATTTTCCCCCTACTGGAGGTCTTTGCAAGAGTCGATGTCCCTACTCGATCTCCACTCAACTTCCCCTATTGTGGCTACTCCACAACCTCCTGAAGATGTTTCACCAATCGTGGCTCCTCCACAATCATCTGAGACTTCTTCTGGTGCTGCATGTTGAGAGGTAATATACCCTCCTTCTCAAACACCAAGTCTCCATTAGTTGCCTTGCTACTCAAGCCTTTTCATGCATCTTGAACCTCAAGAGCATACAGGTTCTTGACCCGTGAACCAATCTGCTTCGCCTATCTAGTGAATATGTGTCTAAGGAAAACCTTTCCCTTACTGAAGACTACATCATAGCCTCTGTCTTCCAGCATCGTGATCGACACCAAGTTTCTCTTCAGTCCTAGTACATACTTGACATCGGTCAAGGTAAGGCGAGCTCCATGCTCCCTTTGAAAAATAATCATGCATACACCTGAGACACTATACTTCTCATCATTACCCATCGCTATGAGTATCTGGAGATATTTCTCCTCCAAAGTACTAAACAAACTCCTGTTGCTGGTCATGTGGAAAGAAGCTCCACTATCAAGAAACCAACCACTTCCCACCATGAATGAAACCATGCACGTGAAGAGTGTGAAATCCAACTCAAACTGTGAAGAAAATGCCTCATCTTCAGATCCTTCCCTGGATTCCTTCTTGGATTTCCTCTATGGAAAATTTGTAGCATAATGGCCCACCTCATGAAAAAGAAAGCATCGCACTTTCAATTTGTCAACCTTCTTCCCACCATTGGAAGAACTGGACTCGGAAAGAGAAACCTTATCCTTCCTCTTCTTCACCTTACTCGCTAAGGCACAATTCTCTTCATCCTCCATGGATGAAGAACCATCTCTAGTGCTCCGTCTGATCTCCTCCTGCATCAAATCTGACCAAAGTCGTTCTTTATCTGGCAGTTTCTCTCTTCCATTAATCAAGTCCTGGTAGCTATGCCAACTCTTAGGAAGATCGAGGAGTGCAAGACTCACCATGTCATCATCAGCTATCATGATCCCTACACTTCTAAGCTCATCCCTGCATGGGGTGAGCTTGTTCAGATACATAGAGATCATGTCACCCTTTTCACACTTGATCTTTCGAAGTTTGTCCTTCAGTGCTAGCTTCCTCTGATCACTGCAATTATAATAAAGATCTTCAATGTTTTCCACATCAAAAATGTAGCCTCCTTCCCATGGAGGCTCGAGATAATGTCATCTCAAACTCCCTCCAGAAGGATTCTACTTGCTCTAGCCACACACTTCTTCCATTCTGCCAGTTGAGTAGCATCAGTCAGCTTTGGGACTTCTTGATCAATGAAGTCCTTAAGGCCATTATCTTTTAATACTGCCTCCATGTGATCCTTCCAAGCTATATAATTCGAACTGCCATCAAGGGCATATTCAACTCTCAAACCATAGAACACCATCGGTGAAATATATGTGATAAGAACTCAATTCAATGTTCAAAAACCACAAACTTCAACTTCTCTCTCACTCTGTATATTGTTCTCTGCTTGATCACCTGTGCTTCGATACCATGTCGAATTTTCTCTACAAATCAGCTAGCTCACTGATATCATGTAGAAATTTCACCTATAGATCTAACTAATATATGCAATGTACTAAAGCATAATGCTAGATCTACATCTACTATAAACTTAGCGGAAGCTTAATCAAACATGAAAAGCATCAAGCATGAACACATATAACTGATAAGAAGGAATCAATCACACATAACAAAGAAGAATTTATCCGGGAAAAGCACCAGCCTAAAACCCCATCTATGTATTATCAATCAAGTGGAAATCCTCAATAACATACAATAAGAATCAGCTCAAAAGCTATCCTGCTCTCTCTGTACTCTGATGATGTAGCTCATGGACTACCTAGCCCTATATATAAAGGTTGCACCTCAGGTCCAAAAACCTATTTCCTTGTGCAGTTTTTATTGGGGTCCAATTTCAAAACACATGAAATTGGCCTGATCATACCTGTTGTCACCTCAGGTCCAACTACGCAGTCATAGAAGGAAGAAGATTCCTTCCCCATGCAAGGAATACTTACTAGAAATATCCTAGCATCTGATAGTACATTGTCTCACATCTGATCTCAACTGGGTCTCTGACAAAACTGACATGCATCAGTTATCCATGAGTGAATACATAGTTATCTAAAAATAACAGTTGTCACATGCATGCAAGCATCAAAAAATTGTATCTCACTAATTTAACAACTTGTTAATTTAATCTAACTGAACTTAACTAAGTTAAACTAAGTCAACTAATCCTTTCAATATAGAACTCATCCTTAATTCCTCAATTAGTGGAGCAAATCAAGGACACATTCCCCAATTAGTGGAGAAATAATTGCATGTTCTCACAAAGACTTCAAGTTTGCTTTTCCTTAACTAATTAACCCATGGAGAATTAATTAATTAATATTCAAAACTGTTGGTAAGACCAAATTCGAATTTACTTCCTATAGATAGACCAGGGACTGCTATAAATAGGAAGGGACCCAAAATGCTATTTTTAGAAGATGCTATTTTTAGCAGTTTCACCTCTCACCCAAGGTGGCCAAAATTCCACACTGGCCAAACTGCTATTTTTATCAATTTCTATTTTTACATTTCTTGTTGCACACATTTCAACAAGAGACTCATATCATCAACCAACTCCAATATAAACAATAACAAGAGTGAATGTGTACTCAGCCATGGAAAACTACAATGGCAAACTGAAAAACTAGTTCAATGTGAACCATTTTTCGATGTGTATCGATCTTTCATTGATGTATGGATCAGCAATGGGAATTGTAAATACCATGGATAATTTCATCCCCCTCAACCTAGGTAGAATTGTGCATTGATTCTTGGTTTTTTTGCTTGTATCCATTAGAGTTTCTAATGTTTTTGTCCTTGATACCTTTAATTGAAATCCTAGATGGTTCTTCTTTTCTTCCTTGGAATCTGCTCTTGTTAACACTTTCTACCGAAAATTATTACAACTAGCATGTATTTTTGGGCTCAAATCCAATGAAACAAGTCACACAACAGGCACTAATATGAACAATGCATCCAATCCAAAAATAGAATGTTACCAATAATTATAAGGCAAATATTATAATCATGAAGAAAAATACCTAAAATGAGGTTTGTCGAGTTGCAGCTCCTTGTGATGATGATGATGATGCAGCAATTATAGGATGGATTATTGTATTTCCTTTAAATTTAGGTCTTCTAAATTTTTATTTTTATTTTGAATATTGATTTTTTTCTTGTTATCTTGATGTTGAATTATGAAAAAATGGAATGTTGAATTTCACTGTGTAATCGTGATGGAGAATGATGAATACATTCGCCTTTTTTTATCTCTATAACAATGAATGGAAACTGCACATTTATTTACAATTTCTCAATTTGTTATTACATTCATGTCTTCATAGATGGAGCATTCAAATTTCCCTATATGGGCTCACGTAGGTGTGCTTGTTGCTACAGTTCAAACTATCTTTCTAGTTATAGGATATCATCATTTTGTAGTCTTCGACTTTCCAGTGTCCTCTTTCAGTCATCTCATGTACATTGCATAAATATGGGCTTAAATGTGTACGAGATACTTTTAGGCATGTTAAATTCATATTGGACGCATCTCTTCTTCAATGAACTACATAGTTGTGTTTGTCGCTATGGAAGATGATGTTGTTGTTGTTTTACTTCCTCTCAGCAAACTATGTGGGTATTCTTGGTCACTATACCAACCATTGTTGTTTGATCCCTTATTGTCCTCTCAAATATTTCTCATAGTTAGCTATTTCTAGAAATTATAAAATGTTGCTTAGATTGACTAGCCCCACTTGTATCAATAATGCTTCTTAATTACAACCTACCATAGTAATGTCATTCCAATTGAAGGTTCAAGTTCCCCCTCACGCCCAAAGTTGCAATAATACATAGACTTATGGAAAAGGCCACAGGTTTTATGTTTACACAATGGAATCATTGAATTTACAAGGGGAAGGAAACACTCTGCATCTCAACTCCCCCCAAGTCTTATCAAGCATTGATATTGTTGCAGTCTAGGGTTGTTCTTAATTTATCTTTTAATATTTAACAGAAAACCAACAACACAAGAAAAACTCATTAATTAAAACCAGCAAGTAGGTCTTCTGCCATTTCCTTTGTTGTTCTCACTATATAGTATGATTGCATATCTACTCTAATGGCTGGAGGGTGTATATGTTTATTCAAAAACTCAATTTATAATTATATTTTGTCAAATGTTGGATGATAAATAATTGGCCTTCTCACACTTGGGCTAGTCTAGTTAGCTTAGTGATCATTATGGATGATCTCTTGTTGTTATATTAGGGTGTGATGGCATCTTAACCTTTTTAATTTTCACTCAAACATCACCTTTCGATTTATGCCTTGGATTTTAATAGCTGGGAGGCCTGCAATGGACAATGATTGTTTGGAAGGCCTATCTAGTCAATTACTAACCAAAATTTAAAGTCTCATGTAATATCCTGCTCAGCCTCAAAGTAAAGGTAATTCCCAAGCACCAGTTTTAAAGCCTTTAGTTGGTAATGCAAGGCTTTTTCCATAGGGCACTAAGAGATTTTTTTTATTGATAATCCAAATGCATTACTACAAAAATCAACGCCTAGGTTGTTGAAACCCTCGGTGTTGAATGTAGTCGAACTAAGGAGAAGTGTTTTAATGTTCGAAACTGTGAAGAAGCAAAGTTATGCATTTAAGAGTTGAAGTGGCCAGACTACTATATACTTAAATAAATCATCGTTCCTTGTCTGGTCCAGAGTGGCTAAAAGAATACCTTGTTTAAAGAAGCCATTACCTGGAAAAATTCTTTGTTTCTTCCTCCTTCCTACCTATTTCATGCATTTCCCTTTAGCAATGGTCAATTTCTTAAATTAACAAGCCTCGATTGTCACAAATGAAACTTGAAATAAGCCTAATTCAAAATCATGATTTCAAAAGCTTTAGACTAGACCAGTGGCCATAATAAATTCAAAAGATTTTTTGAATGTCATGCAAAAATAAATTTGAAATTATTTCCCTCTTTCTCCTTTGCCCCATAAAAAAAAACGTAGGGGAGTTTGATGGTTGGCCATCAAATCATTCACACTCGCAACATCAACTTTGGCAATAACACTTCTGAAAACAACACCACACTCTTAATTTTTCTTTTAACATACTCCCTCTTCATATTGGCATCGACATTCTCCTCACTGCTCCTTTCATCATTCCTTTGCACCTCTCGATGCAATTGCTAGTTATTCTTATTAGGAAGCACTTATATTTTTTATTTTATTTTTTAACTTTCAATTACATTTTTTATTTGGATATTGAATTGTTTTTTATATACAACATTAAAATATATTTTTAACATTTTCTTTTTATATAAAGATATATACGAAGTTCATATCCACATAAATTAGTTAACATAGATCTTGAAATAGTTTATTTAAATATCGTGTTGAAATATTTTTTAAAGTATAAAGTTTAAACTTCTTGCTAGCACGTTTTTTTACTTATAATTACTTTATCTTTATTTAAATTTGATATGAAATTATATTACATATGTTTACTTATAATTACTTTATCTCTTTTTAAAGTTGATATGAAATTATATTATGCCATATGGTCATCAAAATATTTTATTTATGTATGAGAGTGAATGAAAATATTTTATTACATTAAGTTGTAATATTAACAAAAAAAATGGAGTTACCATAGTGAGGTGTAGATTACTAATGCCTAGGAGTGTGGTGGTCTCAGGGGAGAAACACAAGGCCTAGGAATTCCTAGACCGATAAAGGTGGGATTGCAATAAAGCATCATTGTGTATACCCTCGTTGGGCCCAGGAATCCTTGACTGGTGAATGGCGGGATATATGGTACATCCTAGAGGGTGAAGACAAACAAATTCCTCATGGTTTAGGTGGAGAGATCTAGAGGCATCCATGCTTGTATAGGCATAGCGATCCCTGGACCGATATGTGGTGCGATTGCGGCAAATATTGGTAATGTATGTTTGTTGTTTGGACCTAGGAATCCCTTCATGGGATTGCGGTAAAGCCTAGTTGTGTAGATGAGGGATTGGGACTAGGAATCCATTAGTGGATTACGGTAAAGCCTGAGGAACCCCTAGTTGTTTTGTTGTAAGTCCCACATTCATGCTTGGAATATGGAATGGGGGTGATCGACTTAAAGAAAGATTTGGTTCATTCCAATCCATGGTCGGGTGGTACGTGGAAGTCCCTAACTTGGTTGAATTTTGAATATGTTAATAGGAGCTCTTTTCCTCTTATATATTATGTGTACATGTGTTTGTTATTATGTGGTTATAATGGTTGTTATATCATTGTTATTATGTTGCCTATATGTTGGTTATAAGAATGGTTTTATGACATATCTTTGTCATGGATCTTATCATGTTTTGATTAGTAAATAAATGAACAATGAATGTATGACCTAATACATGATTATTAAGGTATTATGAGAGGGAATCAGAACTTCTTGACAATTCTTAGATAAGTATGAAGTTTCTATGCTCATATGTGTTTATATGACCTGTAGATTACATGTTCATGATGTGGTTGATGGAATGTCTGTCATGGCTAGGCCTTGTCAGGTCAGGTCCTTGTAAAAAAATTTCATTAGAGGACTTGTCATTATGTTATTTATCATTACTATAAAATTTCATGAAGTTCTGGGCAGAGGTCTGAGTCCTAGCCCTAAAAAACTAGCTCAAAATTTGGGGTCGTTGGCACAGAACTGCCTAAAAAAGGCCACAGTTGCATGGAGACCTTGCTATGGGAGCGATTAGAGGATCTCAGTCACATGGAAGGATTTTCATGGGAGAGATTAGGGGTCTAACTCATTCAAGGAGCAATTTCTCTCAGGGCTTGGACACCTTAAGGGGTTGGTTGGCTCCTGAAGGTTTTGTAGTTCCTGAGGAAGGTCAGTTTGCTTTTGGTTTGTCGACTCCACTTCCTCAATTGTACTTGGGGAGTTTAATCATATCATAGTAACTCTTCGTCACATGTTTACCTCGGTGGACTAGTTAGCTTGATTAAATTTGGGAGGAAGGTGTTACAGAGTGGTATCAAAGCATGGTTCACCCCCTGGACTAGATGGGTTGAATGTGTTTGTCATGCATACATGTCAGTTGCATATGTGTTCTTTATGTTTGTGGTCTATGTGATTGTGTGTATGCATGGTGGTGGTCATTGTTGTAGTTGTGTTCTCATGAGGAAGATTATGGTGATTTTTATTTGATGTGGTCATCGTGAGTGCATGTTGGTTATGAATTTGTTATGCATTTCAGTGTCTATATGTCATTATGCATGCATTGTCATGGTTATGGTATAGTCATGCATGGTAACTGGATAATCGTTCAAATGATGTCTATATATTTATATGATTTCGTTTATACATGTATTTCACTAATCTGGCTGATCTTTCATATGAGATATCATCTCCTAAACTATACTAAGGTATATTGGTTATGTTTATATTTTGTTTAGCTGACATGGTATACTTTCAAGAAGAAGATCAAAGATGACCAGCAAGATGGTAGACTAAATTTCACAATATTTTCCCTATATATCATATGTGTAGCATGTTGATAGGTACTCTCCTGACATAGCAAACACATCGAGAAGTTTGAAGGCCGAAATAAGAAGTTGCAAAGAAGATAATGAAAGGATCATTCAAGCATGGGAGAAACAAGTAGAGGTTAATGTAGTTATCCTTCATAGTTTGTCAGACTTGTAGATATAGGGACCACTTATGATCATTCTTGGACATGTTAACAAAACTAATGGAGCATATGGTAGCAAGTCTGATGGTGGGCACAGGTCAGATAGAGATGCCACAATAAGAAATCGAAGGTTCTTGGATACACCGGATAGGAGAGGTGATGGACACAGGTTCTATTCTAGTTCTAGTTCTGACATGTATCATGTTCATTATCATTATCATCCTTACAAAAGGAATGGAGCATATGGTAGCAGGTCTCATGGTGGGCACAGGTCAAATAAAGATGACACAATAAGAGATCAAAGGTTCTTGGATACACCGAATAAGAAAGGTGATGGACACAGGTTCTATTCTAGTTTTTGTTCTGACATGTATAATGGCCATTATCGTTATCATCCTTACAAAAGGAATGACAAGGGATTTTTCCAGATGAGTTCAAGAAAGCCAAGCCACCCACCTTTGATGGAGATTTGAAGAAGTCATAATATGCAGAGGCATGGTTACTTGGGATAAAGAAATTATTTGAGTTGCATGATTACACAAATAATATGAAGGCTAGAATAGCTATCTTCAGCCTCAAAGGAAAAGCGACATCTTATGGCAAGATGTGAAGTGGGTTAAAGACATCAGGACAGAAGACTTGAGTTGGTATGAATTCAAGAGACTTTTTAGGAAGAAATACTTGTTAGAGAGGTACTATGATAGTAAAGCCAAGGAATTCTATGAGATAAAGATGGGGTCGATGACAAATGAGGAGTATATGACCAATTTCTTTGAGTTATTGAGGTATTTATCGTATCTTGAGGATGAGAAATCCAAAGTTCAGAGATTTTTCATTAGGTTACCATTCTCATTTAGAGATCGGATTGAGTATGATGAACCTCAGTCACTTGAAGAAGTCATTGGTAAGTTGAAGCATTGTTATGAGCAATCAAAGTGTAAGACGGAGTCTCAGCAAGGTTGGAAACGGAAAGACAAAACTAAAGGTAAATGGTAGTCGAAAAGGACGATGCCCTAGGATGTAGGTGTCAAAGATAATGTTGTGCCTTACAAGAAGTTTAATGGACCTCAACCAAGAGGGCAGCAGAATAAAGGTGATGGTAATGGAAGGTTGTAGTTTTGGACATGTGCTAAGGATAATCTTAAGAAGGATTGTCCACAAAATCAAGGTGGTAGACCTTATATCTACAGTGCACAAGAAGCGCATACTATTGGCGATGTTGGGCAGAGAATTCCTCGTATCTATGTAGGATTGGATAACATGCAGGTGGATCACTAGGAATATATTATCAAGATGGATGGTAAGCTTTGTTAACAGTTTGTTTCTATTTTGATTGACCCTGGATCTAAATATAGTTATGTTAATTCTGACATGGTGGATAAGTATGGTTTGAATAAGGAAGTCATGTAGAATCTTGGTTAGTGCAGTTGGCTACAGGTACAAAGAAGAGAGTTCATCATTGGGTAAGATCTTATACATTTGAGTTGAATGGTATGTTATATCAGCACATTTTAATGTGCTTCCATTGGGATCGTACAGTATGTTGTTAGGTGTGGATTGACTATATATTCACAGGACTAAGGTGGACTGTTGTGATAAGGCTATTGAGTTCTTGGATGAAAATGGAGAATAGACGATATTGAAGGGTAAGAAAAACGAAACATCAGTTAGAATGGTGATAGCTATGAAAGTAAAGCGCGGTTGTAGAAAAGTGTGTGTGTTATTTGCAGTGCATATTTCTAGTGATAAAGGTAAGGATGTTGAGGATGCAGAGGTATTGAGTAGGTACCCGATTCTACAATAGTTTAAGAATGTATTTCCTGCAGAGATTTAAGAGTTCTCACCTCATAGAGAAATGGGATTTTCCATTGAGTTGGTACCAGGCATAGCACGAACATCAAAGGCACCATACAGGATGAGCACACCAGAGTTAGTAAAGCCAAAGTTGCAGTTGAAGGAAATGCTTGACAAGGGATACATTAGGCCAAGTGTGTTGCCTTGGGGTGCACTAGTGTTGTTTGTGAAGAAGAAGTAGGGTACTCTTAGGTTATGCATTTATTACAGACATTTGAATAAGGTAACCATCAAGAACAAGTATCCGTTGTCGAGGATTGATGATTTGCTTGACCAATTGAAGGGAGGACCAGTGTTCTCAAAGATTGATCTAAGATCATGTTACCATCAGTTACGCATTAAATAAGAAGACATCTACAAGACTACTTTCCAGACCAGGTATGGGCATTATGAGTTTTTTGTAGTTTCATTTTGTTTGACTAATGCTTGAGCTACTTGTATGCGCTTGATGAATATTGTGTTGCATCCTTATATGGACAAGTTTGTTATTGTATTCATTGATGATATATTGATATATTCTAAGAATGACGAAGAGCATATCAAACATTTAGTAGCAGTACTGAGGTTTCCAAGAGAGAATTAGTTGTATGCCAAGCTTAGAAAATGTAGTTTATTTCAGACAGTGGTACATTACTTAGGGCATGTTGTTTCCAAGGACGGCATAGTAGTGGATCCATAAAACAAAAGAGTTATCATGGAATGGGCAGCTCCTAGGAATGTGGATGAGGTAAGGTCATTCATGGGTTAGAAAGTTACTACAAGAGGTTCATCAAGAACTTTTCATAGATTGATTATCCTATTACATCATTGCAAAAAAAAGGTAAGAAATTTGAATGGACATAAGAATGTGCAGCTAGTTTTGAGCAGTTGAAGAATTTGTTGACAAATGCTCCAATTCCAAAGATTGCAAACTCGGATAAATAATTTGTAGTGTGTACTTGGTGGAGTCTTGATGCAAAAGGTGTTACACAAAAAATTGTCACCATGACTTTCTACAGTATGTGTGAGTCCATCAACACTCGTACATACCTCCTTTGCAAGTCTTAAGCCTCAGCTCTTCACGTCAAGCCTTGAAAATGGGAGAAAGACCTTAAAAGTATCTTAAATCCTGGTTTCGCACTTTCTCCTAGCATTGCCTGCGGTGCCACACCCAATGGTCATGTCCCCTACGAACCTGACCGCTCTGTCTATTGAGTGATGGGTGCAAACCCTTGTAAAAGTTAAAAAGGCATGAGTTCATTCTTAAAAACTCATCTTGGGTCACTTCTAGACACTTCTAGAAGGAATATTGTGCTAGCAAGTCCGCTCCACCTTGGTTCATCCATTCCATAACTAAGGGAGCTAACTCCATGATATGAGGTGCTTATCCCATTGAAGGAGGAACTTATCCCTTCAATGGTGGACCTGAAACTTCCTCCATTTGCACTGTAAATTCAAGCATTGGGCTGGTTGTAGGGGAGGCTGAAAGCTGAAGATTCTTGAGGGTAAATGTTGCTGGAAATTAGACTTCATTTTTGAGCTTCTGAGAGGAGAGATCACATACCTTTCATTTCATTTGGGAAGTGAGTGAGGCTTCTCAAAGTAGAGGAGACTCCTGTTGGACCCTGAAAATAGCTTGTGCAACATCAAGCCAAAGGTTGTAAGGTTCTTTTATTCATAAAGTTAATACAATCAAGTTTGTTTTTCTCAATGAACTATCTCTAATGGTTTAATTTATGAGCTCCTTGATCTTCATAATGAACATGTTTTATTATAGTATCTATGCAGGTGTTCTTTGATGTGTGTTTGTTTGTGTATTCAGGTTATTAAAAGGGAATTGCTTGAAGCTGTTGGAACAAAGTTGCCACAAACAAGCGTTGGACCGAGGTAGGGTCTATCACACCTCTTAGTTTTCATTTATGAATTGAAACATGTTTAGAGAAAAGTAGATTTGCTTGTGTTGATTGTTGCTAGATATCATTTGATACTAGGGAGATCGGTCTTGTCCGCAAGAATGATTTATCCGGCCAACAAATTGGCGACTCCGCTGGGGACTGGTTTGGTTTTGGTTTTTGATTTGTCTTTGCTTTGACTTGAGAAACTTGAGTTTTTGTTTCTGATTTTTCCTTGATGTGTGTGGGATTGGGTACTTGTTAGATCCTGGTTTGATTTTTATTTTTCATATTTTTGGAAGAGGACTGCACCTTCTGCGTTAGGTACAGTGTGGACCTGTCCGCATTATTACAGTGTAACACAGAGCAGCACCACACCTAGTTCTACTGGGAGCCTGTGGACCCTGTCAAAAGTTTGAAAAACCTAAGATCCATCTGCCCAGTTCGATTTAGTTTTTGTCCATAGCTATTAGTTTATGCCCAGACTTGCACTTGTCTTAACAAAAGTTCCTTGTGAGTTAGTTTTCATTGGGATTCTCGTTTGAAGTGATTTTCTAGAAGTTTTGCCTGTTGGATTGCTTTTTTCTTGGTCTTCGTAGTAGCTAAGAGATCAGAAGCCTTAGAGCCTTAGATCACCCTGGTCTCTCTGGTCTTCTTGCTGAGCTTGACTAGTTTATGAAATCTATCCTTGAAGAGAGCTAGATCCCATTTTTATCTTTTGCAAAACTTTGATTAAACTTGATTGAAAGTTTCGAATTTCATTTTTTATTAAAACATAATTGGGTGTTTTTGATTAGTTTGTTGAGCTAAACAAATTGATCCTTAGTTAGCTGAAAAACTAAGTTAAGCATCCTCAAAAACATTTCAAGTTTCTTTTCAATCCATTTTCGTTTAGATCTCAAGATTAGATTATAGTTTTGAGTTTTTCATAGAAATTATAGAAGCTTGCTGAAAAGAAAAAAAAATTCAATAGTTTTTAGAGTTTTTCAGAAATCTTAAAAGCTCTCTTAAAACAATTGTTTGTTCTTGTAGTTTTTGATTGTTGAAAAGCAAAGGGATTTTCCATGAGTGTGATTAGTAGTCTCGTTTTTAAAGTTCTTTGAAAAAGACAAAAAGCTTTCCTGTCAGTTGTACGTTAAGAGAAAGATTTGATTTTCAAAGCATTGCATTTTCAACTCTTCCTTAGCTAGAAATTCATCGAAAAGGAAAAGGAATTGTTATCATCTTAGGTGCATTTTTTAGTGTTTTGGAGTCGAGTCTTCACACCATAAAGTTTC
>APFE031200474.1:0-12402 GCA_000404065.3 Pinus taeda | reverse complement strand
TAACCTTAATTTAAAAAATTTATAGTAATAATAATAATAAAATTATAAAAAAAAAATTCTTCAGACCCCTAATATTTAATTAAAAAACAAAAAGTTACAATTGCAGAACATTCAGGTTCACCATCATCATTAATTATAAAGTTAACCATCATCACATAATCACAATTACCAAGTTTGCACACAAACGAATATGAAATACAATTAGCAATAAATGAGTACCCAGGGCAGTAGATTGGACTAGGTTTTGAACAGTGGCAAAGTCAATTCCTATTTCCAACAATATTGAAATATAATTGCCTCTTACATGCAAGGGGAATAGGGGTTGCCTTGCTGGTAACATGCCAAAGTCAACTTTGAGACAAATATAAATGCAAGGCAACTCTTATTCCCCTAGCATGTCAGACTGCATTTATATTTCAGTGGTGTTGGAAATAGGAATCGCCGAAAAATAACCACAACAGAACAGAGCCTAATCGCCGACTCCAGCTGTTGGTGTAAGAGGAAAAGGCGCAGAGGATGAGGGATCTATCAATGGGGGAGAAAGAGGATGAGGTATTGGATAGCAGTGGGAGAAATCTAATACATTATGACAGAGTTGACAGTGTGCAGATCGGGACTACTCGTTTGTTGGGTCATGGATTCTATTCCAAAACCTTTGATTCGGTACGGGTAAAGTTTTGTTTGGTCGCATGATGTACCCCTCTAAAACCCATCAACGTAGTGGTGGTTCCTGTCTCGCATAATCTTCACAAACATGGAATCTGATACGAAGAAGAAGAAAGAAGTGAGAGCGGTGTTGAGATAGAAATTGATCATCCAAATGAAAATCCAAGCACATCTGTTAAGTGTAGAAAGATAGATATCCATGAGACCAAGAAGAGGAAAAGTGATATGCAATCCAAATGAATAAAGAAAGGGGCATGGCAATGTGCCCTGTAATGCTTGTAGATGGAGAACCCACCATTCGAAGTTGGGGGTCGAGGACGCTGGATCAAATGATCTCAAGCTCTTCAACAATGATGGTTACCAGCTTCAGAAATGTATAAGAGGATGCCTGAATCTAAGGAAATTGATGAAAAAATTTGTATTTATGATGAAGCTAACAAACCCAGATGCAAGTGCACCCCTTCTAATTAAGCTTTTTCATTCCTATTAGGCAGACCAGAACATAGCAGAACAGGTGGTTAAATTTATGTACGAGACAAATGAATGCACAAGAGGGGTTAACTTATAGACACAGGATAAACAGTTCCTAATTAAATTAATTAAGAAATATGGTAATTAAATTACGGTTAATCTAATGGGAGAATGGCAAAGTCATTCCTAAGGCAGGTGAATTATATTCACATAGTTAGGTTAAAAGAAAAAATAAAAACTTGATTTAAGCAGGGCTTGAACATTATCAACGACAAAAAGAACAGATCTCAAATGGTAGTGGCTATCTGCATCATGCTAAAAATAATTTTAATATTGAAAAAATTTACATAATAAAAAAATAATCAGATAAAATATAATACTAGCATAAATTCATCTTAAATATGGATTTAACATGAATTGAGAGAATCTAATTTCTTCAGGTGTAAATTTTTTATGAAGGTACATTATTTAAATGTTTTGTATAATTATTTGATTTTTTTTTTTAATTTTTCATAGTTTTTATTTTGGGAAACATGAGCAAAATTTCAATTCAATTTTAATGAGGGATAAACAGTATTACACATCATACTGTGATATATAAGCTTCTCACCCTAATCATACACTTTAAGTAAAAAAACCTCCAATAATTTTAAAGATAAACGATATCCTGCTTTCCTTCCAAAGTTTTTTTTGGTCGTGATGATAATACAGATCCAATTATCTCTTCCTCTGTCGCAAACCGCACGACTCAAATAAAGACAGAATATGTCGAAATTATGTGAGAATTGATATATATATACACTTCCTTGCAGATAAAAAAAATTAAATTATGTGAGAATTGATGTATATATACACTTCCTTGCAGATAAAAAAAATTAATTAAATATGCAAGACGTTTAGTGAAAAAATAAATTCATGTAACGCATACTTAAATTGGGTTATTAACAAAAAACTAAATTAAATCACATCTGTGCGTACCTATATAGTTAATATACGCATTGTTAGAATGGGCTAATAAAAACGCGAATTTAAATGAAAAAATAATTTAATATTCAAGATGAAGGAAATTTATTGAAAAATTAAATTTAATATAAGCATACTTAAACTGGGTTATAAAAACTAATTTTAAACACATTAGTGCGCGCCTATAAATTTAATGTAAGCATGGTTAAAATGGGTTAATAAAAACTAAATTAAAACACATCTGTGGATACCTAGAGTTGTAAGTTGGGGTAGGATTTGACCAGTGGTAATAGTTGCCTGAATAGAGCAGAGTTCCCCGTCTATGACTGTAGGAGAAAAGGAAAGAGGCCCAGACCTATTTATCAGTAAAATCGGTAAAGGAGAAAGAGGATGAGGGATTGGATAGCAATAAGAGTATTGCCGGTCAAGGAATTCTAAGAGCAGCTGGCAGTGTGCAGAGCGGGACTACTCATTTATGTTGACCACAGATTCGACTCTAAATCCGATGGTTCCGTTCTGGGATTTGTTATGTTGACCACAGATTCGACTCTAAACCTGATTTCCGTTCTGGGATTTGTTTGTTCTGGGATTTGTTTGTTGGCATAATCTTCCCAAACATGGAATCTGATACGAAGAAGAAGAAAGAAGTGAGAGCGGCGCTGAGATAAAAATTGATCATCCAAGTGAAAATCCAAGCACATTTGTTAAGTGCAGAAAGATAGATTTCCATGCGACTAAGAAGAGGGAAAAGTGATATGCAATCCAAATGAATAAAGAAAGGGGCATGGCAATGTGCCCTGCAATGCTTGTAGATGCAGTAAACACTATTGAGAACCCACCATTCGAAGTTGGGGGTCGAGGACCCTGGATCAAGTGATCTCAAGCTCTTCAACCATGATGGTTCCCAGCTTCAGAAATGTATAAGAGGATGCCTGAATCTAAGGAACTTGATGAAAATGTTCGTCTTTATGATGAAGCTAACAAACATAGATGCAAGTGCACCCCTTGTAATTAAGGTTTTTTCATTCCTATTAGGCAGACCAGAACATGTGGTTAAATTTATGGAGGAGACAAATGAATGAACAAGAGGGGTTAACTGATAAATAGTTCCTAATTAAATTAGTTAAGAAATATGCTAAGTAAGTTACGGCTAATTTAATGGGAGAACGGCAAAGTCATTCCTAAGGTAGGTAAATTATACTCAGAGAGTTGGGTTAAAAGAAAAACTTGATTTAAGGAACATTATTAACCACAAAAGGGACAGGTTTCAAATGGTAGTGGCTATCTTCATCATGCTAAAAATAATTTTAATAAAAAAAACTACATAACAAAGAAATTGGTATCGTTATTAGAGATTAGATAAAATATAATACTAGCATAGATTTATCTTAAATATGGATTTAACATGAACAGAGAGAATCTAATTTCTTCAAGTGTATTTTTTTTTATAAATCAACATTATTTAAATGTTTTGTATAGTTATTTAATTTTTTTAATTTTTTCATGGTTTTTATTTTGGGGGACATGAGCAAAATTTCAATTCAATTTTGATGAGAGACAGACAATGTTACACATCATACTGTGCTGTAGAATAAGCTTCTCAGTGCAATCATATATACCTTACGTCAAAAACCCTCCCATAATTCTAAAGATAGAACAAAATCCTGCTTTCCTTTTCAAAGTTGTTCTTATCGGGATGATGATACAAATTCAATTCTCTTCCTCCTCCGTTGCAAACCACACGACTCAAATACATACAGAATATGCCGAAATTATGTGAGATTTGATGTATATATACACTTCCTTGCAAATAAAAAATTAATTAAATAGGCAGGAGGTTTAGTAAAAAAATAAATTTATATAACGCATACTTAAATTGGGTTATTAAAAACTAAATTAAATCACATCTGTGCGTATCTATAAAGTTAATATAAACATTGTTAGAATGGGCTAATAAAAACTAAATGCCGATTTAAATTAAAAAATTAATTTAATAGGCAGGATGCTGGACATTTAACTAAAAATTAAATTTAATATAAGCATACTTAAACCGTGTTAATAGGAACTAATTTAAAACGCATTAGTGCGTACCTATAAATTTAATGCAAGCATGGTTAAAATGGGTTAATAAAAACTAAATTAAAACACATATGTGGGTACCTAGAGGTGTAACTTGGGGTAGGGTTTGACCAGTGGTAACATTAGCCTGAATAGAAGAGAGTTCACGTCTATGACTGTACGAGAAAAGGCCAGAGGCCCAGACCTTCTACTGATTTATGACTGTACGAGAAAAGGACAGAGGCCCAGACCTTCTACTTATTTATCAGTAAAGGAGAAAGAGGATGAGAGATTGGATAGCAATGAGAATATTGACCCGCCAAGGAATTCTAAGAGCAGCTGGCAGTGTGCAGAGCGGGAGTACTCAATTATGTTGGCCACAGATTCGACTCTAAACCCGGTTGTTCGGTTCTGGGATTTGTTTGTTGGCTACATGCCCGGCCTCGTTCATCTTCAAGAATTGCACAAACATGAAGCACAAAGGAGTGAAAATGACGTTAAGATTGATATTGATCAGCCAATTGGAAATTCAAGCAGATTTAATGAAAAGACAAAGATCCCAGAGACCAAGAAGACAGAAAATGATATGCAATCCGAGCTAATGAAAAAGGGCATGGAAATGTGCCCTGTAATGCTTGCAGGTGGAGTAAGCACTGCTCAAAACCAAGCATTCGAAGATGGGGCCTAGGATCCTAGATCTGATGACCTCAAGCTTTCCAAGAATGGTTCCCAGCTTCCAATATGCATCAAGAAAAAGCCTGAATTGAAGAAAATTGATGAAGTCGCTCATCAGTCTTTATGATGACGAGGCTAAAAGGGGCATAGTTCAAGTCCACACACCTGCAATAAGTTTTTGATTCCTATTAGGCAAAGCAAGACAGAGTAGAGCAGAGCAGAACATGCAGTTAAACTTGCAAAGGAAGAAAATTAATGAACCCGAAGGATTAACTGATAAAGACAGGTTAAAAAAGGCTTCTTAAATTAATTAAGAAACACGCTGACTAAATTAGCGTTAATCTAATGGAAAATTACCAGCCATTCCTAAGTAAGACGACTTATACTCACATAGTTCGGTTCAAGGTAAAACTTGATTTAATGATGATGCAATATGATTAATAGAAAATCAAATACGTTAAACATCCCAAATTTGGTTAATAGAAGCTGTATTTATTAAATCCAGTTAGATCACCGAAAGGAAAAGAGATGGGCCATCTCCGCATATCTGAAGTTATACATTGGATTGGAATAGGGTTTGATACATCAGAGCAGAGTTTGAACCATACAATTTCTATACAAACAAATAGAAAGTAGGTATAATAAATAAATTGATTCTCATACCAGAGATCATATGAAATGATAACCTTAAGTAATTCCAAGGGATGAACCAAATCCAATTGCCATACACCAAATCCAATTGTCATGCCCTTGTAGTTGTTCCTTCCCAGGAATAATACAAACATAGCTGCCTCTTCCTCCTCTCGCGGATAAACCTACATGACTCAATAACACATTATACAGACTCAGATGTTAAGCCAAACACCACACCACACAGAGACTGCCAACCTCGCGGACATACTAGGAAAGACACTGTAGACAGCCAACCCTGCAGACAGCAGGCGATGGATAAAGGAGGGAGGGAGTGAAATATGTTTGAAATTCTGTGATACCAATAACCAACGGCTCACCTTATCCAATGTAAAATGAGTCCGCTTTCCAAATCCTAAAGGCACACCTATTTTTATCCTTGCCTTTTTTAAAATACTTTTTATGGGCTTTTTCAATTTAAATTTATTGTTTATTTCTCTTTTTTTTTACAAAATTTTGACTTGCTTTTGTAGATGACCAAAGAATTCTTTTTACAGAATTTTGACTTGCTTTTGTAGATGACCAAAGTAGAGATTAATCAAGCAGGGATCTATCCTAATAATAGAAAATATAAACCATATATGGGTTAATATAAGCAAAATTTCAACTTTTCAATTTTGAAGATGGACAATAAGGTCACTGAGCCTCTCAGCTCAATCAACTTTTCTTAATTTTATTCTAATTGTAATTGAAATTAATTGAGCATAAAAACTCAATTGTAACAATCTGCGTGTACCTATAAATTGTTTTAATAAAAACTCAATCATAACAATCTGTGTGTACCTATAAATTTAATATAAGCATGAGTAAAATGGGTTAATAAAAACCAAGATTAAAACACATTTGTGCGTGAGTTGTAACTTGGGGTAGGGTTTGACCAGGTAGTAACATTAGCCAGAATAGAACAGAGCTCACGTCTATGACTATAGGAGATATTTAAGAGGTCCAAACCTTCTAATGATTTATCAGTGAAAGAGAAAGAGGAGGGATTGGATAGCAATGAGGTTAATCTAATGTAATTCTAAGAGCAGCTGGCAGTGTGCAGAGCGTGACTACTCATTTCTGTTGGTCACAGATTCGACTCCAAACCCATTGGTTCGGTTCTGTGAATGGTTTGTTGGTCACGTGTGGGGCCACTCTAAACCCATTGAGAGAGTCATCACGTCCATCTTCAAGAATCGCACGAACTAGGCACAAGAAGAAGAAAGAAGTGAGAATGATGCTAAGATTCAGATCATCACCCAATTGGAAATTCAAGAAGATTTGATAAGAAGACAGAGATGTCAAAAGACAGATTCCAGAGAATGAGATTATCACCCAATTGGAAATTCAAGCAGATTTGATAAAAAGACGGAGATCTCAGAGACCAAGAAGACAGAAATTGATATGCAAATCCAAGTTAATGAAAAAGGGCATGGGAATGTGCCTGGTAATGCTGGCAGGAGGAGTAAGCACTGCTTAGAACCCAGCAGCCGAGGTGGGGGGGCGAGGATACTAGATCTGATGACCTCAAGCTTTCCAAAAATGATTCCCAAGAAGATTTGATAAGAAGACAGAGATGTCAAAAGACAGATTCCAGAGAATGAGATTATCACCCAATTGGAAATTCAAGCAGATTTGATAAAAAGACGGAGATCCCAGAGACCAAGAAGACAGAAATTGATATGCAAATCCAAGTTAATGAAAAAGGGCATGGCAATGTGCCTGGTAATGCTGGCAGGAGGAGTAAGCACTGCTTAGAACCCAGCAGCCGAGGTGGGGCGGCGAGGATACTAGATCTGATGACCTCAAGCTTTCCAAAAATGATTCCTAAGAAGATTTGATAAGAAGACAGAGATGTCAAAAGACAGATTCCAGAGAATGAGATTATCACCCAATTGGAAATTCAAGCAGATTTGATAAAAAGACGGAGATCCCAGAGACCAAGAAGACAGAAATTGATATGCAAATCCAAGTTAATGAAAAAGGGCATGGCAATGTGCCTGGTAATGCTGGCAAGAGGAGTAAGCACTGCTTAGAACCCAGCAGCCGAGGTGGGGGGGCGAGGATACTAGATCTGATGACCTCAAGCTTTCCAAAAATGATTCCTAAGAAGATTTGATAAGAAGACAGAGATGTCAAAAGACAGATTCCAGAGAATGAGATTATCACCCAATTGGAAATTCAAGCAGATTTGATAAAAAGACGGAGATCCCAGAGACCAAGAAGACAGAAATTGATATGCAAATCCAAGTTAATGAAAAAGGGCATGGCAATGTGCCTGGTAATGCTGGCAGGAGGAGTAAGCACTGCTTAGAACCCAGCAGCCGAGGTAGGATACTAGATCTGATGACCTCAAGCTTTCCAAAAATGATTCCCAGCTAGACCTCAAGTTTCTCAAACCAATATGCATCAAGAAAAAGCCTGAATTTAAGGAAATTAATGAAGATGGTAGTCTTTATGTTGACGAGGCTGAAAAGACCATACTACAAGTGCACCCATCTGCAATAAGATTTTCATTCCTATTAGCCAAAACAAGACAAGTAGAGCAGAACATGGATTTCAACTTACAGAGGAAGCAAATCAATGAATTGGAGAGACTAACTGCTAAACACAGGGTAAACAGGCTTCATAAATTAGTTAAGAAATTAATAAATTAGGGTTAATCTAATGGAAGAAAAACAGTCATTCCCAAGGAAGGCCACATAGTTTGGTTAAACGTAAAACTTGATTTAATGATGATGCAATATGATTAATGGAAAATCAAATATGTTAGACACCCAGAATTTGGGTTAACGAGAAGCTATATTTAGTAAACCTAGTTAAATCACTGAGAGGAAAAGAGCTAGAGCCATCTCTGCATACCCGAAGTTATACATTGGAATAGGGTTTGAACAGAGATGGAACCATTTAGACATAACTGGAATTGTACATTAAAGCAGGGTTTGAGCAATAACAACAACAAATAAAACAAAGTCCAAATGACGATTGCTATAGCAACAACAAATAAAGCAGAGTTAAAATGGCGATTGCTATCTTCATCGCAAGAAAAGAAATTTCAGTACAAAAGGAAAGAAGGTCCATAATAAAGAATTTGCTTCTCATAACAGAGAGGAGAAGAAATAATAGCAACAAATAAAAATAGTTCAAATGTGGTGGTTGCTATCTTCATCACAAGGAAATTTCAATGTAAATGGAAAGAAAGTAGATAATAAAGAAATTGCTTCTCATACCAGAGATCAGATGAAATATACCTGAATGTCAGAAACCTTCAGTAACTCCAAGGGATGAACCAAATCCAATTGCCCTGCCCTTGAAGTTGTTTTCTCCGAGAAATGTTACAAAACGAATTCCCTCTTCCTCCTCTCTCGCATAAACCCACATAACGCAAACACACTGACAAATTCAAACACCATAAAACACAGAGACTCAAACACAGACAAACTCAAACACCATACAACACAAAGACTCAAACACAGACACAGCCAATCTGGCATACATAGTAAGCCAAACACCATACCGCACAGAGACAGCCAACCTTGCAGACATAATAAGGCCATGGATAGAGGGAGCACACCATACCACATAGAGACATCCTGGCCGTGGATAAAGGAGGGAGGAGGAGAAAATATGTTTGAAATTCTGTGAAATTGAATGAATGTATATATAGACCCTCTTTCAACGGATACTTATGCGAGGCCAAAGGCTTATCTTATGCGATGGAAAATGAGTCCGCTCACCAAGTCCAAAAAGCACCCCCACGTTTTGATTTTTGCTTTTTTTCCATACTTTCTATTTTTTTCTCGATAAGTTCTATTTAGATTTATGTTTTTTTCCTTTTTCAGTTTAGATTTGTGCTTTTTGTGTTTCTTCTTTTATCCTCGATTTCACTTCAATTTTTTTATTTTAATTTGTCCACGGTAAGAATGGTTAAAATGGGTTAATAAAAACTAAATTAAAACACATATGTGCGGGACCTAGAAGTGTTCAAAATTGAATACGTCAGAGCTCTTGGGCGTCTGGCACGTCAGAGAAGTAAGGAGCCATTTTTACACGTCAAAAAAAATTTAAAATATGATTTTTGTCATTTAAAAAAAAATTGGAATAATATTTTAAACTTTTTAAGAAGGGTTGTTAAATTTTCAACTTTTTTTAAATTTCATTTTTTTTAGAATTAAAATTTTAAGAATGTTGAATTTGGGGATTTCCTTCATGTGAAAACTTAAATTTTGAGAAACTTCCATTTCAAAAATAATAGTTTATTTCTGAGTTGTTTTTTTTTTAATTGTGCATATGATGCAAGTTTTTATTATTTATTATGTCAAAATTACATTTTCATACCATTACATTTGGCAGTTTCTAAGTTGCTCCCATTTAAAAAACAACAGTTTCTTTTTGAGTTGTTTTTTCTAGTTATGCATATGATCCAAGTTCTTATTAATTATTATTTCACAATTACCCTTTAGTACCATTTCATTTGGTAGTTTCAATTGAGAGCCACTAGATATTAATATGGGTCATGTATTGGGTTGTGCTTGAACGCTGCCCAAAGCAAGGTTTGACAACGATTTAAGCTGGAGAGGAGCATAGATTTATGATTCAGCAAACCCCTGTCAAGCAAGGTTTAAGCACAATTTATGCTTGGAGAGGAGCCCCTGTCAAGCAAGGTTTAAGCACAATTTATGCTTGGAGATGAGCGCATTCCACAGGCTTCCTAACGTACTGGATTTTCTTTGTTTGTGGATTCCCAATTCCTGGTATGTTTTCATATTCCTAATTTCTGAATGAGTTACTTGTATTAGTGTTAGTAAATGTGCTAGTGACTTGGAGGCAAGATACTAGTAATCAGAGAACAAATTTATCTTTTTTCATAATAATTCTAGATGCCACCCCAAATCTGGAAAGTATGTTGTGGAATGCTTGTAGTTTGCTTACTTTATTTTTCTAGAAAAGAACAGGTCATCCACAAACATGAGATGTGAAATACCAGTTGTTCTTATTACCCCTCATCTCTCAATTAGTCCATTTTCTTTAGCCAGCAGAATGCCTCTGCTCAGACCATCAATAACTAAAATAAACAGTAATGGAGAAAGGAGCAATCTTGTTAGTCCCTTGTAGAGTTTGAAGAAATTAGTCGGTTTCTGGTAGATGAGTATTGACAGTTTTGTTGAGGAAATGCATGTCATAACGTAACTTAGAGTGATCTTTCAATTGCAATACAAAAACAATGTCCCTAGTTACAGTGTCCAGTGTTCGATGCTTCATCAGCTTCACCCTGAAAGACTGTCCTCTGTCCACGCAGCAGTGACTGTACCAAGTAATATGGGGATTGGTTTCTTTCAAAAGCATATAATTTTCAGAGAGAATAATGTACATATGTCGTCTCAGTCATTTCCCTACTTATTCATCGCAATCTCATTAAAATTGCCGGGTAAAAATAAAGTTGAAGCTTTACAGACTTACCCCACTCTCAAGTAATGGCCTGCTTCAGATTAATTATATGAAATAAGGGTTGTGTCACAACCCATGTATATAGTAAATAATTAAAAAAATTTACTTCTTACCTGCATTAATCCTCAAATTACATTTACTATTGACTGGATATAGTAACACTACCTGCTGATCATATAATATTAATAATTCTATCGTTATTATTTGATGACAACGATCCTACATGGCAACACCTCGGACTTGAGGGGATAGACATGCCATCTTGGCGCTCCCGCTACCATCTGTCAGTTGACTTCAATGCGTCGTCCTCTTGTAAATCCGAAAGGCGATCCACCTGTATTCCGGACAGGGACACCTGGTTCTCTTACGATCTTTCCTGATACGATTTTTGGGAACTGGTTATGGTGGCTGGAGGCAATAAATGCCAAAGCCAAGCTTGTCATAACCTCGGGATGCTACCAGCGATGAACGACCAGGATTCAAGGTCTTGAATCTATGGTGGAAATTGTTTCGCGCCGATTGAAAAGGTTTCTTAGGGTTTTTAGTCCGTCATTTGCATGGGTTAACTTGCGAGACGAGCACAACTCTCTGTCGAAACAGTAATGGCCCTCTCGGCCTTGATCTGACTCCCGCTTGAAACTCTTCATTGCTTGCCTTCAATTGATGGCTCTCTTCGGTCGAGGGTGAGGTCGATGCTTGGCTGCGCTGTTTGACAGAACTTCTGCTACTCAGGTGACTGCCATTTTATTAGCTTATGTGAGTTCTCTGATCTTTTCCGTTTACCATAATGGAATGGACTTAAATGCTGCTATGCGTATCTATTTCAGGGTATCTAGCGTACAAGCTCAAGACAACAGGAGTGCAGGGGGTTTAATCGGTCTGCATAAGCCGGGTAAGTGTTCTAAACACGGTCTCTGAATTTATTTAACTTGAAATCGGTCCTGAATGTTATTTCTTTCCATGCCAGGGGTTTTGTTCTCCTCCGTTATGATTTACTCGAGCCATGAAGCTCTCGTCGGCATTATTATTACAGAGGGTTTGGTTTATTGTGAAACCCTAATGGTTTTTGTATTTTAAATGGTCTCACTCGAGCTCACTCGAGGACCTGAACGTAATATTGTGTTTTCCTTTTTCCTTGAATAGACCGAGCCACTCGGCAGACTTATTCATTTACTGTACTGTGTTTTTGGTGTGTTATTTGGTTACAGGGTTTACTCTGCCATGTATTCTAATTGTATCTATATATATATATATACTTTTGGCTTTCATATATGGCAATATCATTTTTGGTTAACATATCTGAACATTGAGCACTTTATGCCTGTCTGTTACTTATTTTATGGCATGACTTTATTACAAGGGTTTTACAATATTAGTAATCGCCGGCTTGTATCACAGAAATATCTTGATTTCTTTTTCGTGAATAATTATTTCCACCATAGTGGGTTT